>BMAV01027410.1:249006-278841 GCA_019973955.1 Trichonephila inaurata madagascariensis | reverse complement strand
TTATGTAGAGGTTCATCTTTTAATATACTTTATAAACCACATAAAAATATTTTTTTAACTATATAAACACTATATATTAAAAAGTAATAATTAACACCTTTTTTAAATTAATATATGTTTATTTTATATATCTTACATCGAAAAAGTTATAAAGAAAGAAAAACTACAAGGAACACAAGAAAAAAGAATGTCAAAGAATTCACTGTATTTTCAATATTAAGAAAAAAAATTTATACTAAAATTAATGAATTTTATAAGGACATTTTATAATTTAAAAGATGCAAGTAATATTAAACACACATTATTTGATAATTAGAACATGGGGACATAGGACAACTCGACTGAAGACGAAAGAGGATATCGAAGATGCTTCTAGTAATTTGGGCAATTGGGGTTAAAAGTTGCACTTCTAGGATGACGCGTGGAGAACTCTATTGCTCTCGGCGAGTTAGGATCTAATAAAACCAGTTCAAGATTTATGACTTCCATAAAATGTAGTTAAAGAGAGAATAACTTGAAATTTTTTCAGAAATATTTTTAAAAAAAGAGAGAACAAAAATTGAATCACAAAAAAAAGTTCGTTATATAAAGATTATTTTACGAAGAAAATCGTAAAATGTTCTCTGTTCCCGGAAAAAGTTCGCTACATAGAAAAATTCGCAATATAGAGGTTCGTTATATAGAGGTTCGACTGTATATATATATTTATATATCGATAAAAAATTTCGAAAATAACAATTTCATGAAAAAATGTTTAAAAAAATTTCCATTCGTAATAGGTTAATGAAAATCGAATACTTTACTTTCCTCTGAATTCCTAAAATATGAAAGTTTTGCATTTCTGAAAGAGAATATCACTCTTAAAACATAAATAACAAAATATCATGAATGATCATGGAGCACAAAAATAAAAACGAGCACGAAATTCATAACAATAAAGCTCATTTTTTAAAAATGTAAGATACATAAATATGTAGAACCGGGGTGGGCATTAAGTCGATCGTGATCGACCGGTGGTCCACCAAGACATTTTGGGGTGACCGCCTTCACTAAGACCTAATAATCATCCCATCATACGAAGGTATAGAAATACCCTATTTATTCGAATCTAAGCCACCATCGATCCTAAGCTGCGCCCCAAATTCTCAACAAGATTTTGTAAAAATTTAAAAATAGTCTAAAATGGTTTATCGATATCCAATTTTACGAAATTAAAATAAACTTAAAAGGAAAACTAATAAGAAGTGAATAATTAGCTATTTTATCAGTATTATAAACTTTTAAATACTTGCATGAAGCTATAATTGCTCTAAATACCTCATCCAACAATTTTTTCCCATCAGTTCTAATCCTCACCCGATTTTCAATAGCATTAACATTGGGAAAAAAGTGCGGCTTAGATTTGATATACGGTAATAATACGATATAAATACGGTATTTTAAAAAATACGGAAAAAAAATCGAATCATAAGAGAAAATTTCGTTGAATAAAAAATGCACTTCGTTATTTGGAGGTTATTTTACGAAGAAAATCATAAAATGTTTTGGGTTCCAGTAAAAAGTTTGCTAAATAGAGAAATTCGTAAAATAGAGATTCGTGTAAAATGGAGGTCTGACTGCATTGTATACTTTCTTTTAGTTCACTATACCTACGCCACTAGGTGGACCGCAATATCTTCAAAAAATTAGAAGCACAACGTGCCCTGGAAAAGTCTGCCCAACCCTGATGTAGAACGTAAAGAAATTATTGACATTCTTGCAAAGCATTATTTCTTTCTGTACTTGGAAGAAATATTGATAAAAGGAAGAAATTTTAATTGATATACATTACAAATGAAAATTAAGACTATGTGAGCAACAACTTCATAAACTTTGATAAATTTTTCATCATTATGAGTGAAAGACGTCCCAATAGATAGCATATATCTCATGTACCAAAGACAATAGAAAAAGATTAGCGCATTACAGAGAAATTTTTCAAGAAAATAAAAAGAAAATAACAACTCAACAAGCACTTGATAAGCTCAACAAACAGATAAGTTTTAATCAAAATAATTTTCTTAAAGTTACTTTTTAAACTTTTTAAAAATTATTCTTAAATGTATTTCAACACCCGTAGACATTTCAAAGACTCTTAAGGTAAAAAAATCGAGATTTATTTGTATTTTTCAAATAATAAAATGTTAATTATTATTTTTAATTTAATATTGAAATAATAATAGTAATTTTCCTATTAAAAATAAGAAAATAGCGATCTCCTATTTAAAGTATCTGACTATGTTTGGAAGAACTGTAATTTCGCAAAAGCGAATAAATGAATATATTTTAAAAATTTTTTTAGTGTAACTTGAACAAAAATACACATGTAAAACTGTTTTAAAAATGATCTAAATGCAATTTTTCGGCAAAAAATTAAGAAAAATGACATATTTGCAAAATTCTCCTAAATTGTTTCCCTAATAATATTTTGCCTGACTTTACTGAAGAGCTTAAACTAGCATTTTTGAAAAATTCCCATTGTTTTCGGATCTAATATCAACTGTGAAATAATGACCGGTATTTCTTGTTAAAAATTCTCTGCTTTGAAACATTAAAATATAAGTAAATCTGCTTCTAAATTATAAACTTCAAAAAACTTTGTTCAGACTTTGTACAAAAGTTTTAGCTATATATAGGCAAAATATGATTACTATAGAATCATTTTTCATAAAGGAGAATGTTTTGAAAATATAATTCTTTTTTTTTCTTCTTTTTTTTTGCTAAAAAATTTATTTAAATAAATATCTCTTCTAATAATAAGCTTAAAACAATTTTATATGTATGTTTTAATTCGACTGACAATAAATATCAGAAAAAGTATTCATTTATACTCTTTTTCGATATTACGGTTCCGAACGTAGTCAGATACCTTAAGCTATTTTCTGGTACTGTACACAGATTTGATACAATAAATGTGCATACCAGTTTACTCTAAAAATAATAAATTTGTTCTCTGCTTTTTGTTATTGGTATTAACATGTTACATTTCGTTCTAAAATCAAAATAATATTATTATTTATAACCATTTTTATTAATTAAATATTTAATTTAAAATAATAAATATTTACTCTTAATTATGTATATGAAATTCAATCTCATAATTCATAAAAGTTCATGAAATTACAATGTGACCATAAGTATTGAGTTTAACAGTCAGCTTTATTATTTTTTACAGCATTTTCTCTCTATTCAAAGAAATGGAACCGTTCCAAGATTTCAAAATGACAAGCACAAATATTTCCTTTGCTAAGTTTGCGCATACCTAAGTGAGATATGAGTGTGAAAGGAAGCCATTCTAGGCCTTGTTAACAGAAAATCCTTATTTTTAATTTTAGAACTTTCGAAGTGTGAGTTTTATACTTTCATGGAATACTTGATTCAGTATCGAAAATATCTAGAGTTATTTCAATTTTAAATAAGAATTTTATCATTAAAGAGAAAGGGAGACGATGTGAGAATTTTCAAGGAAAAATACAGTCATTAGTTAACGGAAAAAAAAAAAAAAAAGGAAAAAAATCACGTTTTGACGTATTTTTTTTTCAATTTCTACTATTAGCTCACTCTATATATATTTATCTTGTTCAAATTTTCAATCGTTAATAAAATACTTTCTGTTCATCCAATCAAGTTCAAATAAATATTTTAAACTTGTAGTAAATGACACTTGATGTTTATACAATTCTTTCAAATATTAATTAATTAATTAAGTACCGGTTTTTGACGCCAACTTAGAGTCGTCTCTATTGTTATAACAATGTAACTGTTAAAACAAAGACAAAAGTTGACGTCGAAAACCTGTTTTTCAGCCAAAGTAGAAACCGGTTGTGCATTGTTACAACAATGCAAACAAATCATGCTCTTTTTTCAATTCCTACTATTAATTCACTCTCCCTATATATATATATATATATATATATATATATATATATGTTATTCAAATTTTCAATCGTAATAAAATACTTTCTATTCATCCATTCAAAATAGGAATAGATTTAAAAACTTTTTTATATTATTTGTATATGCTCAAATTGAATATTTACATATATAATAATTCAGGTTAATTTTCTCTTAACGGATTTTGATCCATAATAGTCTTGAAGTCTCCAGAACTTCGCGTGATAATTAATTCCTAGTTTACCCGCGTCCCGGATATAACCATAACCTTATCTCCTCAAAATTAATCAAGCATGATGCAATCTAGTATCACAAGAGTATCTGGACCAATCAGTAGTACCTTTACCGGAAATCACATGATTTTAATAGCTTTTGGTTGTCCATTGGTATAAATAAACATTTCTGGATAGAAAAGAAAAGCTGCTTTTTGTGAAAATCATGTAAACTGCACGTGTGTGTCTTGCTTTGTATGTTGCTACTTTTTTTATGTTTGTAAGTGTTTTTTCTACGTAACCCAATAAAATGTAATTTAAGAATATCAAGTACCATCAGTCTCTTCAATGGCTGCATAGAATTATCTTATTCCATCTAGAAATACCTAAAGTCAAACCAAATAGTTTCATATATTCATTTTGAGTACAAAACATTTCTTAACACAAAATTCATATTAAAAAAATACAACAGAAAAGCCGAGAGAAAAAAAAATGAATAGATATATTACCACATAATATATCTGTATGCGCTAGCTATTCAAACGGCAGATTAATTTTTTGGACATTACAAGGCGTTACCTGCACTTTCTCACACCTTTTACAAATTCGTGCTTGCATTTTCATATAAAAAAAAAGTCCCTTTATTCCATTGCCTTTTTTGTTGCTGTAACCTTAACGACAATAGAAAGAAATGTTGGGAACCGGTCTTTACTCATATATCGACGACTTTAATCCTGCACTTTTCAGATTATGGAAATAAGCTTCTACAGAACAGCCCATCTTCAAGTACTTGGACAATAGCCACTCGCTGCAAAAAAAACCTGACCCTGGGAAACTACAGAGCATTCTGATTTGTGGTAGAGATACCAATGCATTAGCTAATCTTCACAGCTGGATGTGTTAAAAATGGCACTGAGACACTTAACAGAAAAATTTACAAATCAAAATGCCTTCCGAACAAATATACTCTTGCCTTCTTTATTTTTCTTTTCTTGTCTTTATGATCTCTTACCCTCTTTTTTCTATTTCGTTTCGCTGAAGCGATAAAAAATACTCTTAATTTCCAGGAATAAATCCCTTCCTTCCATCAAGAAAAAGATTAAAAAAAAAATTTTTTTTTGAGTTATTTTGAAAATATTTTAAAAAAAAGTTTGATTAAAAACCTTATTTTTAAAATCATTAAAAAAACTTTTGAGAATTAATATTTATATAAGGTTAGAAGTTATATTTATATAAGGTTATTTAAAAATGTATACGTGTTAGGGAACATTCTAAAAAGTTTAAATAAGAAATTTGAAGTTAATTTTTAAGTATTGAGATATAAAATAGTGATAAAAATTCTTTTATCCAAAAGTCTTTCAAATAATTTTTACTTTCGATGTTTAGAATAGTTAATTTCCCCTACTTGTTCTTCAAAAGCCTGATAATCACAACTTGTTACAGTACATAATTTTAACACGAAAAGTCGTATAATTCAAAATATTCTTATGCAAAAACACATTACATAAACGGATTTTTTAAAGAATTGTTAAACAATTCTAAATTTGTTACACAATTGCAAAAATCTGAATTTTTTAAAAAATAAACATTTTAATTCTTAAGTATGAAAATATTTAACAAATTTAAGAGAAATTTATTTGAATTGAACTCTGCAACTCATAGTTTACATTTATTTACCAAAATGACCTATTTTCAGTAATCTTCAGACTAAAAAATGTCATAATACTTACGGAAAATAATAAAAAATCATTTGAGATAGTATTCGACAAGGTGGAAAATGTCCTTTTCTATCAAAATTCCAGTTTTCTTTATTTAACCATTTTGACATTTAAAAAATAACTTTCTAAATTTGCCTTTGCTTGTGTGATAATTAAAAAACGAAAGAAAAGACGTATAAAAGACACACGGGTCTTGGATTAATGCAATATTTTAATTTTAGGAGAAGGCATGTTGCAGTTAAAGTAACTGTTGATCTTTCACGTTTACTTAATAAAAACTATTTGATTCAACAAGATAAAACGATTATGCGAAGATTTTTTTTTTGCAAAGAAGGTGAATAACTATCCAATTCTTCGCACGCAGAAAATAACACGGAAATTTTGGATAAAAAAATCTTTAACGTTGGATGAAAAATTAGAGAAATTAATCAACTTATATAAAGACTAAACACCTACGTTTTTCTACTAGCGAGATTTATAGCTAAAGCAAGATAGTAAAGAAAAAACTGCAGTTACTTGACCAAAAAGAAAATCGATTATCAAATATAAATTTGGTGACACTTTAAAAATAATTAATTGATTCTTATAATATAAATAACTTTTACATAATTAAATAACTAACCTTTAGTTTTTGAAATTTCGATGTATTCCTGAGAATACCGGGAACTATTTTTTTTTTATTCCCGGAAATTCCAGGGGGAAAAAGGCCGGGAAATCAAAAAACTTAATCGCGTCATATATTTTAGACTTTTTCCCCCTCAATGCAGCAAGATGTCCACGTTTTTTGCATCACGCGGAATAATACGATAATCATGCATACTTCTAGATTATCTTGCCACACTTTCAATGTTATTTATATAAAACAAAATATATAAATAAAGGAGTTCAGATGAATTCCTATTGAATTTTCCTTTTTTTTTATTTTTTAGATTCATAACATTTCTGAAGACATTCTGAATCTCCCTTCGTATTCAATGTTTAAAGCAATTTTGAATTTGCTTAAGTAGAATGTATTATTTACTTCTAACTATTATTTCAACATTTTTACTTCAAATTATGTAAATTCAAAAGGGGACAACTTTGATTTTTCCCTTTCCTGTTTTCTTAAAAGCCATTTTGTTTTATTTTGAAATCAGTGTCTATGAGGAAACAGTTTTGTGCTATCATTTATAAATTATAATTCAATACAATAAATATTAATTGATTATTTTGACTAGTTTTGAACAATCTACATCATTTCACACAACTATCTTTCTTTAAAAGGAAGAGAAAATATATTTTCCTTTAACTTCACACTCACTTTTTCCTGCACTGCACATTTAAAACATTTTGGAGGTTGAATCGCTGCATAAACGTAAAAATTAATCAGAACTAAAAGAAATATACTTTCGCTTAACCCTTTAGCGGGCAGTGGCTAATACGTCTAGCCACATATTAAAATTTTTTTCTCAAAGCGGGTGTTGGATATTTAGTCTATCTATATGCGTTAATTGAAGCTAAAACGCATAAAAATTAATACGGATGGCAGCATGATACCTTTTTTTGCATTTCATGTCCTCTGATGGGTAGTTAAAAACAGTTTTTCTCGGTGTAAATCTACAAATTGTATTTTGATTACTATAAATAAAATTTCTGATATTTGAAAAACGTTTCGACAAGTCTTAAGTATATTTTTTCCCTCATTTGAATGAATTAAGCACAATTGTAGAGTTAAAAAAAAAGGTTTTATTTAGGTTTTTGGAAACCTTTAATATGTGGATAGAGGCTCTATCCACTGCCCACCTAGAACAGAAAAATGACCTAAAAATTTTCACTTTTCCTTTACTCGAGAGAGAACATTTAGAATAATGTGAGAATGTTGGGGGTGGGAAATATAAACAAACTTTGTTTACAATATGTGGCACAAGATTCTTGGGTTCAAAAATCTTTCATTACAACTTTCCTGCTCGGAGAAAACGTTTGCATATTATTAAGTTCCACAGTAAATAGCTTATCAAACTTGGGAAATAAATAATTTTAATTCTCAAAAATATTACTTTATTTCTAACTTTTCATACTAAAACTAAATAAAATATAAAATGTGGATATATAATAAGTTCTCTCTCTCTCAATGTATGTTCTAAGTATTCTATATATTTTCTAAGTAAGTATCCTATGTGTTGTAGAGTTATTCTATTATTATTAGATTATACTTATACTTCGTATTTAATTGCTATTGTGTGAAATAGTTATTACATAAATGTTAATTTTTCATAAAAGGTTTATTGTAATATGATTCATTATTTCTGTCCTGAAAAGTAAGTTAAATGTCCTAAATGCGCAGTGGCTATAACATCTAGCCACCACCCGGGAAAAAAACCATGATTAGATATTTTTTTTGTGACTAAATAATGTTTATAGAGGATGAGAACATTACATTTATCAAATACTTTATCACAAAAAAATTGTATTTTAGCTGTGTGCCCGTTAAAGGGTTAATATTTATTGACAAGATTTTTTTAAACGTTATGCATAATAATTTTTCGAGTATTTCAACTTCTTTGTTTTAAACTGTTTGATTTGAAAAGTATTTAAATACATATATTACGAGAATCGAGAGAGACAGAGAAAAGAGGTGGCGTGGGACATAAATACAGCAAATCCTCATCAAAAACATATGTTATACTTCCTTTCGCCGTATCTTCGCGTATGTGCAGATGAGAATCGGATGGTGGCGTAGAACGGCTCATCAAGCAACGAAACGAAATTGTGGAAATAAAAAAAACAAAATCCTGCACTTCCTCAGAGATTTACAGGGGAAAAAAAAGGTATCCTATATTTTTTTAATGAAATTTCATTTAAATATTTTTTAAGTCTTAATTTAGTTCCTCTTTTGTATCTCTAAATATTCCTTGAATACTTACGTCAAATAAAAAGTATGTAATTAGTAAGCAATATTTGAATTCAGTAAAAGACTTGGTATGACTATGTTCAAGTGAAAAAATTTTTTTAATTTGATTGTAATAAATAATTAACGCATTAAATAAAAATGAATACATATGTATTTTGCTCTTGAATACATCTTAATTTAAAAATGAACGGTTAGAGTCATTTTGTAAGTCAAAATGAAAATTTTGAAACAAATTTTAGTTATGTATTTAAAACATTCACTTATCACAAAAGAGAAATATCACAATAAATTAATACATTTCAGTGAAAATAAAAAAATAAAAGTGTTAAAATAAGTATAGGTTATATTTCATTGCTGATAAATTACATTTCATATTTATTTAAGTTTTCTATGAAATTGAAGGCGCAACTTACTTGTTTACATTTATTTATTGAATCTAACACAAATCTGCTATCGAAATATGTTATTCAATTTTGAATCTAAATACAAATTTTCTATTAAATTATGTACGATAAATAAAAAGATATACAAATATTAATGAATGCAAATAAAAAGAAACCTATGTTATGTAAATTTTTAAATGATGTGTAAATTAAACGCATTTATTTTCTTGTTCATAAATGATGACAAGACTTACAAATTATCCACGATTTACTAGTATGTTACATTTATTTATTTAATTCATCGCTAAGTATTCTAACGGTGTGAATATATCTTGAAGAAAAAAAACGAAAGATACAAATAAATAATATAAATATGAAAAAAAAAAGAGAATTTAGAAAGAACAGGAGATAAATCGGAACAATAAGCAAAGCCCATTTGTTTCGCCATACATATTGTGATTGCTGAATTTGAAACTCATTTAAAAAATTTATGCTATTACAGATACCCTCCTAGTAATTGACAAATGCATAAATCTGATGACATATCAACTAGAGATGCATCTGATGTTATTTTTAATACCTTCTGTGATATTTCTCACCTTATAGTTATTCAAAATGTCGTCAATTGGTAGCTAGTTAATTTACGACCAAAAGAGCAAGAAAAAAATTTCTCATGTGCAGCAATTTGCATCCAAGATGAATAAATTACCTGACTCCTGTGGTAATTTTATTACGCTCGGGTATATAAATACCACTCCCTTCAGAGAGTTGGGTTTAAATCACCTGTTTTAAGCCGTGAACATGCGTGTCGAGGATAGAAGCATATAAATAACTTCACATGTGGTTCGGGGACAACTGTGTTGACTGATTTTTCATTCAACTTAGTTCAGTGATTTTTCTTTCCTTTGAAGATTTTTTTCATGTGCTAAACCTGAGCCACCCTCCTCTTTCTTTTGAGGCTATCTTCCGCTGGTTTCAAGTGGAAGGGTTATTTTTGTTCGATAAACCTAGATCGGTAAGCTATTTTTAGTGAAGTGGGGACTTTGAATTATACATCTGCAAGATGGAGATGACGAAGTCAAAGTAAAACTTACATTAAAAACATTGGAGCAAAGACAATTCATCATTCAATTCTGTATTTGTCGGGATGTATTTTAGAAAGTGTAATAATGAATGAAGCAGATAAATTGTATTTCAGCTTACTTCTACGTTAAACATGTTCGGGATATTTATTTAAATTAGACTTTCGTAGCACAAGTATGCTTATGTAATTTATATATGAATTTAATATTATTAGAGAGATTGTATATTATATAAAACAGGGGTGGCCAACCTTTTTGGGAAGAATGTCACTATCTGACAAAAAATAATTACACGTGACACTTGAAACTTTTCCAACAAAAGAAGATACGGAAAAGGTGAAAAATGTTAATAGGCTTATATATTATGGGATTTTTAAGTAAATAGAAATTTTTTTTTATACAAGTCTAGTGGAAATTTAAAAATAACATGCTTAATTAACAAAATTATGAACTTATGTTTTATTGTAAGTAAACTTTTTACAAGTTCAATCAGTTAAGCTAGGAATAAAAAAAAAAATGAGTAACACGAAATATTTAATTCTAAATAATTACTAAACAGCCAATACTGCTTAATGCAACTTTTGAATTTGTAGGGTTTTTTTTAAAGTCATCTATAGTAAGATTAGTTTTTTAAGATTCTTACAAAATTAGATTGTTTTAGGTGCATATAAGAGTTAATTTTGAGCGATATTTTGATTTTATAATGTTCATTATAGAAAACATTTTCTCACAAACGTATGTTGACTCAAACTTATAACGATATCTTAAAGTCAAATCGTGTAAATTTGAAAAAATTGCTTGTTGGTACAGATTTCCAAAATTAAGTATAATTCAGATCACTTAAAGTTGAAATAAGTTCCTCACTTTTACATTTCAGTGTAGTATGGTGCTGTATGTCAATAATTTTGATTTGGATATCAGGTAGGTAATGCAGAGAAATTAAAAAGGGATTTGTGAAAAGATGAGTATTTTTTGTCATCTTGAAAATCCTCAAATCTTGTACAAAATTAATCTTGCAAAATGGATATTAAATTTTTAAATATATCATAGCTTGGAGCATTATTAACTTTCGTAAATAGCTCCTGTATTAATATAAAATGTGGTAATTCTTTTCCTCCAAAATCGAGACAAAAATACAAAACTTTATTCACACAGAAAGATATATGACCAACTAGGGTAAAAATCAATCTTTTCCATGTATATAATCTTAAATGTAAGTTATTTAGATGCCCCGTAATATCGGTAGGGGGGGGGAGCTAAATCTTATAGATACAAACTTCCTTCTTGAGTAGCAAGCACTCATAGGGCAGTTCACGTTTTCTTCCAGATATTTTAAAACACACTCCCTCAAATACCAAAATCTAATGAGTGCACTCACTCCCTTTGGAAAAGCAGCGCACACAATGGAGTGTTCTCTACATGATAATTTTCTATTGAAATTCAATTAAGTGCATTTAAAATAATTTTTTTGAGGGTTTTACTTTTTTTTGTCTGAAATAACCGCAATTCAATAAAATTGTAAAAAAAATGTTTTTTATTGTTGTCTTTTCATCCTTTTAAATTTTTCAATAAATCTTTGCGTGCCACTGTTACAACTTCGCCGTGCCACAGTGTAGCACGCGTGCCGTGGATTGGCAACCCCTGGTATAAGACAACCTAAAAATTAAAATTATATTACAAATTTGAAATATTCTAGATCCATCTTTCAATAATCTAACTTCTTTATTTTTAAGCTCAAAACAAAATTAAAAAGCATAATATTTAACTTTTAAATATTCGAATAATATCTGTGTACAGTCAAAAAGAAAACTATCCAAAATAAAAATTTTAAAATGTTCTTAAAGAAAAATAAAGATATTTCTTAAATAAAATAATTGAGTAAAAAACTTCTAAGCTATTTTAATACGCCGCTTAATGTCAAAAAGAAAATTAACAGATAACGATATAAAAAAAAGTTATGAAGTAAACGTATATGGCAATTTGTTAGGTTCATGGTGAAATTGCAAAAATATTACATTAGTTGAACACATGAAATACTCTCTATTTTTACAATTCCTTTCTGCGACTCTTACAATTCCTATCTTTATTAACAGTCGGAACAGTATTATTAGGCGAGCGGCAAAGACAAAAAGGCCTTAGATACACGAAATTCGGTGAGTCAACTATGCGTAATCATTAGGGTGAACCGATTCTTTTTTCCGATTACTATACCCTAAAAAAAGTTGCTTTTCGTCTAAATAAATAAAAGGACTACAAAAAAGAAAGAAAGAAATTTTTTTAAAAAATATCTTCTACTCTCGACTTGCATTGAAAGTTTTGAAATATGGAGAAATTTCGCTATTTTTATCAATTTTTTTTATAATTGTTTAGCTTACAATTGTTGTTATCCTGTTGTTCTAAATTTGAAGTTTGGAAAAGGAGGAGCGAGGGAAAAAAACTTTAATTTTGTGTGTGTGTGTGTGTAAAATTAGCAGAAAGAAAAGAAAACCAATGGCAAATGAGAATCAACCAAAGAACAACACCATTGGTCAGTGACCGTTATGGAATCTTTGATCAAGCAATAACTACGATCACTAATTCTGTCCTCCAAAGTTCTGGTTTTTGACTCAGATACAGATTTCCAAAGCTTACCCATCATACTTGAGTGGTGGAACGTTGTGTCAAACTTGACAGGAATATTTGAAAAGTGGGAAGTACTGAAGTTAGGGACGGCATCATCAGGATGACTGTTTTTATCAGTAATACATGAATTTTCTCAAAAATCTGACTTTAAAGTACATTATTGAAATAAAAATAATGGACAATTTTATTAACTATGCTTTACAATACAGCGTTAAAATATTCGAAGTGTAAAAAATATGTTAACAATTTATTAAGTATTCTTTTTAAAGGTGAAAAAACAAATTCGAATAAAATCACAAATTTCTCTCACTCACTCTCACACTCCCCAAGCTCTTTGCATAAACAATAAATATGTTGAATTTATAGGATTTGGTGATTTATATTTTTATCATTCCCAATAAGATAAATTTCATATTTATAGCGTTACGACATTAAGGTATCCGACTACGTTCGGAACGTGATTTTGCAAAAGCGAGTAAATGGATAATATTTTTGATATTTAGTGTCACTTAGATTAGAAAACGTATATAAAATTGTTTTAAGAATAGTATTACAATAAAAAATTATTTAAGTACAATATTTTGACAAAAAAATGAACATAGAATGACCCATTTTCAAAATATTCTCCTTTTGAGAAAAATGCTTCTATTATAATAATATTTTGCCTGTATATAGCTCAGACCTCTGTACAGAGGCTCAACAAGAATTTTATAAATATATAACTTAGAAATGGGTTTATCCATGTTTTACGACAACAGAGGGGAGAAATTTTAAGAAAAAAACGCCGATAATTATTTTAATTGGTTATAACTCTGAAAATAATGTGAATTTTTCAAAAATCATAGTTGAGCCTTTGTACAGAGGTCTGAGCTATATACAGGCAAAATATTATTATAATAGAAGCGTTTTTCACAAAAAGAGAACTTTTTGAAAAAAGGTTATTCTAAGTTAATTTTTTGCCGAAATATTGTATTTAAATAATTTTTTTTTGTCAAAATGTCCTTAAAACAATTTTATACATGTATTCTAATCTAAGTGACACTAAATATCATGAAAATTATCCATTTATGAGCATTTTAAAATCCCGGTTCTGAACGTAGTCGGATACCTTAATAACTTAATTATAAAGAAATTGATATCAAGAGCGAGGCGCAAACGAAATTTTAAATTTTTTATTTGTGTTTATTTAATTAATTATTATAATTTTTTGCTTTTTTTTATATAGAAAGGCGAAGGGCAACTTTTCTAGAGAATAGCAATCAGAAAAGAGAGGAAAAATAAAACGAAACGCTTTAAATTTGCTTTAGATTTTTTTAAAAATTCAATGTTGAAGCGATTTTGTGCTTTGATTATACTTTGTGGCTTAGATATTAAATGATGAGACGATGAATTACGATTCTTGCATCATAGGGGAAAAAAGAAAACAAGTTTTTTTCTTTTTTAAAGAAGATTGTTTTTGTTTCGTGCAATCCAACCAGCCGACTTTTAGTGAATTTATGAAAATAAAGTCAAAAAGCTTCAATTTCCAGTTTTTAAAAATAATTTCTTCTAGGAGTGAACAATAATGAAGTAATAATACTATCCCCAAGGTTATCTGAGTAAACACACTATCTTGAAAAAATGATCAGCAGAATAATATCAATTACTGCATTTTATATAAATGTTTAATTACGTAATTAGTGATCGAGTTTTTGCTTTCCTTCCCCTTCATTAAGAAAGATCACCTCTCTTTTGCGTACATTACGTCACATGATGTCAAGGTCTACCTTTGTTTACGACGAGTTTTTTATGAATTTTTATCTCTGTTTATTTATATTTTTGTTCTTTGTCGTACAATTACGATGAATTTTTCGAATGAATCATTACAAAAAAGACTTAGCTATGTAACCTTCTGAGTAGTTTATTCGTTGGAGATTGAATTGAAGTTTACTGGAAATTATTTAGATGATTTAAAGGTAAGGCTTCATTAGAGAAACGACTTTTGATAACATTGCTTTGCTTCGTATTAGACGTAGACCCTCATTCATTAAAAAAAGTCATACTTTCTATATAGCAAGATTGTTTAATTTATTTCAAAAAGAGAAATCTGCCTTGAATCCCAGTACTCCAGCTAATATGGTATAAATAAGTGTAACTTAAGACTACTTTTTTTTTAAATTCACGCGTATAAAAGCATAAAAAGTGTGATGTGATATGTAACTATGAAAAGATATAAGCAACTCATTTATAGAAATAAAAAATATGGTTGGAGATTATATGCCTTCTGTAATTTGATTTAAATTTATGCCAAATAGCTAGTACTGATGGTATACATTTCTTATATATACCATCTAACTATAAGACTTGGTAATTAAATAGGGCTGTTTCTCCCCACCTTTTTTAAGAGAATTTAAGTCTCTATTTTCCCAAAAGGTCATTGAAAAAGTATAGATTTAACTGGTTGTAAGTAGTAAGTATAAGGACAAGTAAGTAGTAAGTAAGGTAATAGTATAAGGACCAAATATTTTTTAATTAGATTTTTAATTTGAAACTTTATCAAACACAGACTTAACTATATATCCTAGAGAATTTTAATCATGCACCAACTAGAAATATTAACTAAACAAATTAAAATATCTATTTCTCAGAACTTCTAAAATGTACTAAATAGTAAATGTTTAAAACCAAGTAGATGATTTATGAACCTGTAAAAATGTTTCAGTTTCTGACTACCAAGATTTCAAACTCAGTTTTTACGATAAAAACATAGATAGATATATCAAAATTATCAATATATCAAATATTATGAAAAGTTTCAAGTAAAAAATAATACTGGTCGATTCATAAATAGTGTGAACAATTTCAGAGGATCATAAATTTTTATTGAATAAAGTTATTTACAAAAAATTTTCAATGTGGTTTCCTCTAGCACAGTACATTTTACGTAAGCGTTTCGGCAAAGCTAAAAGAGTTTTTTCAACCATTTTGGGGATATTTTTCCAACTTCCTCTTAAATTGCTTTTTGAAACCCTTGAAATGCTCTTACTTTACGCCTATTTAATTGTTTTTTTAAGTATCCCCATAAAAAAATAATTGCAAGGAACACAGACAGGGGATAGTGATAGTCATTTATCAGCAGGAAGAAAAAAAAATTTTTATAGTTGATTTTGCAGTAGGATTATGCACAATGGTGGTGAAAAACCAAGTTTCCTCGAGTGTGTAAAGACGTTTACTTTCTCTGATCAAGCGTTTCAAAACTTTATTCTGATAGTATTTGGCATCAATTTTAGCCTTTGATTCTAGAAAAAATGGTTTTGTTAAGCCGTGAGAGGACATTCCCATTCCTACCATAACATCTGACGACCAACTTGCATTTTGCAAAACAGCTACGTCTTTTCGACGTTTTCTGTGTTAAATATATTGTATCTTCGTTTTGTCAGTCGCGAATGACAGATGAAACAGTGCTTCATTCGAAGTTATCTATGTTTTGTATCTACCTTTGCGTAACATAACATAAAGAGTCCAAGAACGTTTTCTTCGTATTTCAACGGTCTTAACAGACATTTGATGGCAATCTGGAAAATTTACTTTTTTTAATAGCCAATTTTCTTCATCTGACGATAAATTGTTGATTGCTATATCTGTAGTTTCTTTGTCATAGGTTTTAGAGGCAAATGATTTTCTAAAGCTATAATTCTTTTCAGCTTTTTTTTTTTCATTAAGGACTTCCTTTTGTTCACATTTTTTCCCCTGGAGCTTTTGATTGGGAGCCAAATTTTATTCCTTTTTGAAGTTTAGATAGTAATACAATAAAAAATGCCTTTTTTGATTTTTAAATGCTTCATTTTTTTAATAGAATTTGAACAAACATCCTTCAAAAGCTGTAAAACTTCGTTCCGGGTTTGAGGATCTAATTTCAGTACTATAATTTACTCCCACGAATAAAAATGGTTAGATTAGTAATTTAAATGTTTCATTTTTAAAATAAAACCAGCAGCAAAACGGTAGAAATTCATCATAAAAAGTTATATGCTTTTAAAATTGGTCACACTAATTTTGAATCAACTGGTATATCTTGCCTTATTTAAGTAGAAAATGAAAAGATAAGATGCTAATTTTCATCCATTTCTTCAAAATCTCAATTTCTAAATAATAAAAGGTTATAAAACCTGGTAACTATGCAATTGTAAAGATTTCTAGATTTGCAATCAACATATTAAAAACCTTATATATAAAAGAATCTAACCACAAATTACATCTGCGGATGTAATAACTTTTGAATAAAAAATTTATTTAAACAAAAAAAGCATGAAAAATAAATAGCAAATTGTTGGTTTATCTCCAAAGCTCAACTGTCCATACCTAATTGAACAATTTGTAATACAATGTGTTAGGATAAACATGTCGGGCGTCGATGGATTTATAGTCTTGAAAATGCACCGTTACTGAAAAACTCTCAATATCAATCGACGTCACTTCACAACTATCTTATTCAGTGCACGTTGGCACAGAATAACATTTTGTCACATTCCACTACCACTGTCAATCAATTCCTCATATCTTCCGTCTTATCAGTTCTGAGAGCACGTACGCGATCTTTCACTTCTTCCTTAAAGGCTATTCATTCAGAGATTTTTTTTCTCTTGCTTTAGCTTTCAGATATGTGCAGTACCCAAAATGAAATATTCTAACATACCTCGAAAGTGTAAGAAAAAAATCATTTGCATGTGTTTTTCAAAAAAAAAAAGTGATAAAATTGTTAATTTTGTTATTTGTTATTTGTATTACTTCTTTTAACTAACGAGTTAAATCAATACATACTCAGAGATGCTTTTGTTTCCTTAATAAATGAGTCACGATTTTTATTAAATGCAAATAAAGATTTTCAAACCGAAGCAAATAATAATGTGGGACTTTTAAAAAAAAGAGCAATGTAGAGTCTTCCACATGATGATCTATTCATATACACTAATGTACACTATGTAAATTCTAAGCAACTTTTCTGATTTTGCCGTAGCTCCGGGAAAAAAAATAACCGTCGGAAAGTGAAATTCGTACTAGAAAAAATGTAGTGCTTTAAAAGGCAGCATAATAATAAAAAAATTAATAGGCTGCATGCGGTATGAAAAGAAAAAAAAAGCTCTACAGAAGGTTGCTTACACTTTACGGAAACGATTTTGTAATTTATTTTCTCGTTTGCATTTTGAGATAAAACTTTGGCAACTTCATAATAGTCTTCTACTAATGTTTTCTTTTGACTGGAATGTAAAAAGATTTATTTTGAAATTGGTTCCTAAAATAGACAGATGACTCGAAGGTTACGTAACTGCGCTTTCCGAGCAAAAATATTAATATCAATAAATTATAAAGCGGTGTCAAAATCTCGGTTATTGTATTTCAAAAAAAGATATTTATTATATATTAAATTCGAAATGAAAAAAATGTCTAGCTGAAAGTAAAAATGAAAACCTGACCGTGATACCTCATCCTAAGACTGCTCGAACGCAGGGAACTATCAAGAAAGTGAAGTCTCTGATCCTAAAAGAAAATCCGCCGACTCAAAGATTCACTGCATCGAAACAAGGAATGTCTTCCGGCACTATTATTAAAATCATTCATAAAGTTAAAAAAGATGTTTAAATTTAAAGTTCATCTGCTTTTGCCAAAATATATTGCTGAAAGAAAAACAGATTGTAGAAAATTATATAAAAAGTTCCTAGCTGCTGAAAAATGGAAATTTGTGGTAACACTCGATGAGACATAGGTATATTTAAGTGACTGTAATAAAAGAAGGTCAATTTTCTACTACTCAACTGACGAGAATGACCGTACAAAATGGTTTCGTCAATGTACAGAAAAGTTTCCAAAGGGATCCATGATAGTTACAGGATTTTGTTAAAACAGCAAATTAAAAATTGAAAAAGTCTCAAGTAAAGCAAAAATTAATTCACTCTACTATCAGCAAGAAGATAGAGTTTTTAGAACCGATTTTTGAAGAAGAAATTCCAGTCTTATGTGGAAAGTACATTGATAAAATTGAGCTTCATATGGACAAAGCCTCTTGTCCCAGGTCTAAGTCAAATACCGTTTACATAGCAAAGAAAGAATCAGAAACAGGAATAAAGTGCATTACATTTGATGAAATACGTGTAAAATCACCCTAAGCTTCTCCAATGAACTTTTGTACTTTCGGTTTATTAAAACGAGCTTTAGGGAAAATGCATCTAAGAACACTAAACGGACTTTGGAAAATGGTTCAAGAGGAATGGAGTTAAAATGGCATGACAGTACTAAGAAAAAGTTTACTTTCATTGAAAAATCGAGTTAGAGCTATTGGAATCGTGGCTATCAAATAAAAGCAAATCGTCACAAAAAATACGGCATTGATAGATAAAAATTAACTCTCAAAATCACTCCCATAAAGTGTGAACGACCTTCTGTATTAATAAAAAGGCATTAACAAAACATTGCTTTGAGAAAACAACAAACCAAAGTTTCTCATAAAGAGATATGACCTCCAATAAATGCAATGGTGTGCGTGCACTGTTTGCTCATATTCGACATCATATTATTCAACAGTTCTTGAGGTAAGAATTGCCATTTCTCAATTGTAATAATTATCAGTTGTTAGCGATTTAGGTGTTCTTCGTATGTTAAGATCGTGCAGTCTACTAAGTCTACTTAAGTCTACTCAAAGCATCCCACGTATGTTCATTGGGGTTTAAAACATCCAAGCTAGCTGATCAATTTATTCTTAGCATTTATTCACTTTCCCGAAGTTCTTGAATCGCATAGGACCTGAGTTAGTGTACATTAATTTCCGTAAACATAAAATCTGGACCAATGGCACTTTGGAGCAGACGCATGTGAGAAATGATAACTGCGTTGCAGTAAAGTTCTTGGGTAACTGAACCTTTGTAGAAAAGGATGCACTGTTTTCCGGTCTTTATTAAAACTTTAAAAGACTTTCTAACACAATTTCTCACACCACACTCATATATAAGAAAATAGGTAAAGCCTTAAAATTTATGAAACATTGCATTTTTTAATATTTTTAAAAAGAGGCAAAACACATTTGAAGATCATTACTTAAATTCACATTTTCGATATGATCAATATATTTTTCAATCTCTACATAGATTTTATAAAAAATAAATTCTGAAACTCTGTATAATTTCATACATTTGAAAATTTACACTAAATGAAACCAGTTCAATATACTATCATACTTGAGAACAAATTAGAACACAAACGATAAGTAAAAGGAAATAATAAGTATTGAGAAATTAAATTTGAATATGACGAGTTAAAAACAAAATATTTGTAATTAAAGCATTAAAAATAAACAAGATTTAGCAGATCCAGAAGTATTGTATTTTAAAAAAAGAAATCGCAGATTTTTTAAAACTTCCCTAACCATCTTAAGTTCATGGACAATGTAAATTAGTATTTCACTTCCGTGATGAGTTTTTTTTCCCTCCTTATTTACTCCTTTAAATTTCCTTTAGATTTATTGCGTTAATCTATCCCCGAGACAGAAATATTCATTTTTTTTAAGGAGCGATGCATCTAGAGTTGGTTCTTAATTTGTGGAGCTTGCATAAGTGGGAGCTCATAAGTGACCGAATTGCGCAAGTTGAATAAAGAAGTCCCTAATGAGCTCGATAGAGGATTAGATTACGCTTAATGTATACATGTCATACAGAGTACATAAAATAAATCATTGATAAAAGATCCCAAATACAATTGTTGATTATTTTCTGACCTTCGCAGTTTGTCTACAGCACTGTTCAATGATAATATTTTGGGACACATAAACATTATTCTTAGGAAATTTACGCTGGAAGACATTTGGGGAACTTCCGGAAAACACACATACATACATAATTTATGTTTCTATTAAATTACATCAAAATAGCCAATTGTTTTTTTTAAAAGTAATTCAGAACAAAGATAAACTTTAAAAAATGTAATTTTGGAGAAAAATATAATATTAGTATTTAAATCCATTTTTATTAATCATAAAAAATTTGTAATCAATTAGTATTATATTTGATCAGAAATGCGTAAATATTACAAGAATATGAAAATTTGAAAAAACAACTCAACTTTTTAATTAAAATTGATTACCTATCATTTTAAGTGAGATTAAAGTTATTTAAATACCTTTTTCTGAAATTCCAAGAAAAAATGATTTATATCACATAAAATTTATTAAAAGATGTTAAGATTCCAGTCGGCCACGAGTTTGCGATCATAAACTTTAAGCTACCGCGGTCAAATCGCAGTGGTAATACTTGGCTATTCTATTCGTGTAGAAGTGTTATGGTAGTGCTGAATCATAATATAAACAACTCTTAGTCAAAAGTACAAAGCTTCCCGTTTTAGTCAGGTTGCTTTGTATTAGCAAGTCAGCCAAATCGGGAAAGTTGCAAGAGACAAACGATAGCCAAGGATGAGAAGTCAAGCAAGTACCATCACTACTTGAGCAGAAACCTGCAAATGTTTACATGTCACGCATAACACGGTCACTCTTTTCCATAATAAATTTTAAAAATTCCAAACATATCCACTCTTAGATTCACGTAAAAGGTAAGTTTCAATTCCGAATCGAGCTCTGTTTAGTGGTAGGTATTGCATCCACAATCCAAGCTCCCATTATATAATAACAAACTTTCATCAATTTGTGGATTTTTGGAGTGCATATAGGACAAAATTTATCAACAAATTTTTCGTATATGGCCACATTTTGCTTAGCTTTGTGTGGTTTTCTGCATCAAATGCTTCATTGTTTGAAAAGTGTAAGTTTGTATGCTTTCAAAAGGTTTATGAAGCATACACTGAGAAAAAAATGCTACAACCACATCTTTTGAAAAGCACTGTTTCTTCATTGGTTTTTTCCGTAACACTTAGTGGTATAATCAGAGCTAAATCGAAACTGTACTGAAGCCGAAGTAACATCAGTCCATTCACTATTAGAATTTGAAAGCTTACTTTCTAAGAGACTTTTTTTCATTTTCAATAAAGAGAAACATCGGTGAAGGGGGCGTATTAGTACTTCATAGGCGAGCTAAAGCCAAATCTCGTTCCAAGTCATCGGATGATTTTTTTTTTGGACAATTGACTCTCACTAACACCTAAAACTTCCTAAATATTTAACACATCAGACTATTTATATTTAATTTCGACATCCGATTTTTTTTAACGTAAACAATAACAGCTTAAAATGTCACTAAAGAAAATAAAAACAACGTGGATCAACTCGACTTAAGTGAAGAAATACCTGCACAACGCATAACCTAATCTGAAATATTCGATCATGGGCTAGAAAAACCTTCGAATAATTTTCGAGTATATTTGATTATGCTTAGTTTTGTTGTCTTTGTTTCCGACGAGACTGTTACAGTTAGTTCTTCTAAGCTATCTCGAGATAAAACACACACACACACAAAATTACACATATTACATGTAAAGAATTAATTAAGAGTTATATCCTCAAGGTTAAGAGACTGAATTTCGATTACAATAACTGAAATCATAAAATCGTCCCAAAATGAAAAAAAAAATTTTTTTTAAACTTTTTCAAATGCATTTTATTTTAAATATTCGTACAATACTGAATTTAAGAAAAATCATTCAGAGATTCAAAGAGATTAACAATAAGTCGTATTTAGCACATCCCATAAATATTTATGATGAAAAAATTAATTTAGATTGAAATACGGTTAAAAGATAAATAGATTATTTTTGGCTTAAGCTGTTCTGTCTGAATATTTTATAAAGTTTAAAATTCTTAGCTAAATTTAAAAGCTCATCATTTTTTAAGAAAATTAACTAACATTTAAAATTACTTCAAAGGCTAAACTAAACAGATAATACCAGTATAAATATCAAACGTAACCATTTGTTTTCTAGAATCCAGCATCTCCCTCCCCTACTCTTCAAATTTAAAAATCTAAATTAATAATGCATTAGAAACAGTATAATCAATTTATATTTGCATTTGTTCTAGTTCTGCAAATCGGTATTATTCAATGGATTTTAACAAACGTAAATACATCTTGTTTATTTTTACTAAATTTCATAAGAAAAGGAGCAAATAACTGATGAATGTAACTAATTAATATTCCAATGTATATTCTTGTACTTCAAAATCACTGCTTGGTTATTTCCTAACCAGGAACTTTTAATGTATATTTATATCCTAGGTAACGCAAATTCTTTCAATATTAATTAATGAAACCCACGCATATAATCTAGGCAACAACATTCCCAAGTTCTTAATGTGTATTTTTTTCCCTTATTGAATTGCACAGGCAACATGAATGAGAAAAAAAAGAGTTGTTTAAATTCTAGTATCAACTCCGACGACAGACACATAAAGAATCACACGCGTCTGAAAGAAGAAAATAAAAGATAAGAAGAAAATTACCCTCTAATTCGTCTTCAAACTAAAGCGTCACTTGGCAAACTCATAAATTCATTCCCCCACCATATGCCCAGTTCAAATGTTTCTTTTTGTAAAGACAACCACCCCGTTGGAAGATAATTCTGCCCTCTGTCCCTTAACTGGGGCATTTAGTACATAAGTGGCGGAAAGAATTTAGCGTGCTGTGTCTGTTATGATCGTTTAAGTGACGTATGTCACTTGAAAAGCAGTGACGTATAACGTTGAGGTTTAATCTGAGGTTGTTTGGGTGTTCGGAGAAATCATGATCAACAGTATCGTATTCGCTATTTTTTACAATAATTCACAGTTTAAAAATATAGGGGAAAGATCTATTTAAGGTATCCGACTACGTTCGGAACCGTGATTTTAAAAAAGCGCATAAATGGATAATTTTCGTGATATTTAGTGTTACTTAGATTAGAATACATGTATAAAATAGTTTTAAGAACATTATGAAAAAAAAATTATTTAAATACAGTATTTTGGCAAAAAATTAACTTAGAATAACCTTTTTTTTCAAATGTTCTCCTTTTGTGAAAAATGCTTCTATTATAATAATATTTTGCCTGTATATAGCTCAGACCTCTGTACAGAGGCTCAACTATGATTTTTGAAAAATTCACATTATTTTCAGAGTTACCACCAATTGAAATAACTATCGGTGTTTTTTCCTTAAAATTTCTCCCCTCTGTGGTAGTAAAATATGGATAAATCCACTTCTAAGTAATATATTTCAAAAACTCTAGTTCAGCCTCTGTACAAAGGTCTGAGATATATACAGGCCAAATATTATTATAATAGAAGTATTTTTCATAAAAGGAGAATGTTTTGAAAATGGGTCATTCTATGTTCCTTTTTTGTCAAAATATTGTACTTAAACAATTTTTTATTGTAATAATATTCTCAAAACAATTTTATATACGTTTTCTAATCTATAAGTGACACTATATATCATAAATAGTAATCATTTATAAGCTTTTTCAAAATCAAGGTTTCGAACATAGTCGGATACCTTAAGCCAATTTGAAAAAAAGTAATTAATATTATAGTTTTTCAGAAATTTATAATTATAATATATGTATCAAAAATTCTTAAAATATCTTAAAAACTCCTTGAAACATCTAAAGATCCTTGAAGAATACAGAACAACAATCTTTTTTTGCTTCTCGGTATATATGTCGCATTAAAATTAGAAAGAATGAATCATAGAGAGGTAAAGACATTGACTTTGGGAGATGAAGCTTTTAAAAAAATTGGACTTCCGCCAGAATGAATGATGTTTCTTAAATAAATGAGTATTTAATTGTATTATATAGTTTATTTTAGGTTAGACAGAGAGTGTGTATCAGAAATGTTTATAAAAAGTTCAAGGGCATACTCCCTCACATGCGAATATTTCAATTTGGATATCGTTTTTAAAATGTTCATTTAAGTGTAAAAAACAATTCCTTTAATTACAACTTTTCATCAATTTGAACTCTAAAGCAGTGCTCTCCAACCTTTTTATCGCACCGATCAACATTTGATAATTTCCTCACGGCTCGCTGAGAATGGGGAGGGAGGGCGTTGATTGTTTATATTTTAGATTGTGTTAATAATTTTAGTATAAATGTGTGTGTGTATTTAAACATGCCTACAAACTAAAATACAGTTACATTAAAAATGAGTATAAAGTAATTTTTAAAATTTTAACTCAGTAGAACGCTGCACAATACACCACAGTACATAAAATATAAATAATTTAATATTCCTTGGAGGCCCGATATCATTTGATCCACTGTCCGGGGTTGGGGACCACTGCTCTAAAGCATAAAGAAGTTTAAAAAATATACATAGAAATTATAAAAATCTGTGAATATATATCCTTTTTATATGGAATCATTAACAAAATAAAGAAAATGGAATTCAAATAAAAGCTCTTCATTTTTACAAGATTATAGCATTTATTCAATCTCACAGGATTATGATTTCTTTACATGAAGTGGGGAGGGAGAGAGAATAAAAAATAAATTATCAAAAAAGTTCAAATACTTCAAGTGATATCTGCAATGAAAAATAACTAAACTAAGAATGCTTTATTTTATTGACAAGCTAAAGTAATAAAAAAATTTACAGCTCTTTAAATATTCATTTCGTTCCTATTTTACTATGCATGGTGACCGGTTTTTATCAGAGATGCTTTTTAATAACGAGATCCCTAACTGTGTATATATTGGTCATTATCATTCATATGACAAAATTTTGCTTCCGAGAGAGTAATTTTTTATGAGTATAATGAAGATTGAATTTGTCTAACGGAAAAGTTAAAATACAGGACTGTCAAACCCAAGGCTGTTCTAATCTCAGGTGACCACCGTGTAGTTCGGTTATCTTGGGCTATTTTTAACATTTTATTATCAAAAATTACATAATAGAGTACTTCCCCTCAGCATATATATATCAATTTATAGGAGCATAATATTTAACTATTTGCAAAGTAATTATTATTTAGTTAAAACGGTAATGATAAATTTAATAATATTAAAAAAAAAAAAAACATAAGACACTATTTACAGCATGATTTTCCTATAACATTTCTTAAAACTTACGTTTTTTAATTTTTAAGCTTGGTATAAGTTTTTATATTTACACACATTTACATTTTAATATCTATTAATTCCTTTACTTAACCATAGATATCACTACCACCTCTTTATCTATTTGATACTATAAAAAAATAAAATAGTTTATGTTTTAACCCAATACAAAGCAAATAAGTATAACAAAAGACTTAGTAAGATAACTTTACAGAATGCCAAAGCATACATGTTACAAGAGATCTTAGCAATTATTTACAACATAAGATAAACATCAGTATAAATAACAAATATCAAACAATGATCTTGTACTATTTTATAAATGAATAATTTTTTTAATAATACAAGCTTTTCCAGTACAGTAGAAAAAAAACATGATTGTATTTTCAATTAAAAATAATCCAGTTAAATTAAATATTAAAGAATAGCTTTCTTAAGTAATAAAAATGTTTTGATAGGTCCATATAATTAACTGTACTTATTATTCTAGGGTACTACAGTATATACTAATTGTCTGCGTGAATGCAATAAATATAAAAATTGTAATAATGAACACATCTCAGTTGAGATCTCTTAAAAAACAATATGTCTTTACAAAATATCTCAATAATGCAGAAAATAAAAATGTAAAAGACGTTATGAATAGAAATACTTGTTGTAGACTTATGATTTCTATTAAAAATATGGATATCAAAAATCAATTATGTAAGGATACACCATATTTCATTTCTACAACAATTATCAAATATGTCATGTTTTCGAAAGAAATTGAAGAATTTAAATACAAAATTATCAATCATTACTGAAGTTTAACTTTATAACACATAATAATATCATTTCCGAAGATATTAGGCAAAAAATTAAAATGCTTTGAAAATGTATTCTACTTTCTGTTGATAATTCTGATTTGTTTGGACTCATGATATGTTGTTTATACGTATCTAAGATTTAGTAAAAGGTTTATAAAAAAACCTATTCAGATTATTAAAAAAAATTAAATTATTCCAGTGGTGATTCAAAATAATTATAAGCTTGTATAATTTGTCAACGCTGATGATAAAATTTGCCTAAATGTTACTTTTCTAGAATAAGAACAGTACAAAGGCGTGTTTAAAAGTCAATTGTTTATTATTTTTATCATAATTATTTTTATTATTAGTTTTTGAATTTGTAGAAAAAAATCATTGTAAAATCATATATTCATTTGTTTATTATCCTTATCTATGAAATATGTGGAATAAGATGCCGCTCTTTCTACTGAAATATGAACATATCTGAATGAAATCTGAAATATGAACATATGTACAATAACCTATGTTTGGGAAATAGATGGCGCTGTTCCAACAGCGGTGTTGTACAAATGTATTCCCCATAGTGCAGGAGGAATTATCTCCTGACATACATTTTCCTGATATGTACGTCAGGAAAATGAAAGGAGCGTTTGAAAGAGTCCCAGAGTACTTCGTGAGTTGTTATGAGTAGTGAGGTAGTTGTTAGAGTACTTGCAAAATAAAATTGTTATTTGTTAGTAAAGAGTAGAAGTTATTTTAGATAGTATCAATCATCTACCTAAATTTCGCCAGTAAATGGAAAATTGAACTAACGACTGCAAGGTTTGACCATATCCCTTTAATGTATTTCAAAACGAAATTCCTCCCAAAATGTTTTATTTAAAAAAAGAAACGTATAAATTGTTTTTTACTATAAAATATCAAATCTGAAATTAAGTACGATTTTTTCACATCAAAATGTGTTATGTGTTTTAAAATATTTTAATGTTTTCAATTTTTTTTGCAAACCTTTAGCCAAAGTACTCTCAAAATCTCGTCAAATAACACACATTTTGAACCTGACAAACAGAGAATTAGTTCTTCAGTGAGAAAAAATATTTTAAGAAACACAGTATTTGTCACCGAAAAGAAATCACCACAAATTGTGAGAAACTAATACAAATCAGAGTACATACATTCTTCACATGACGCCGGACCACCAACAGCTAAATAAATAATAAAAAAGCACTTGAGACCTCTAAGAGTACGTTCAGCAATGCGGTCAATTAGGAATGCATCGCAAATCGAAGACCTCTCTTCAGTTACGATTTGCTCTGCTCTTCAGAGCAGGTGGATGCTATTGAGCTAAATCGGTCATATCAGAGGTGTCAAGAGATACAGCACTTTTTTATTTGATAGTCAACGTGGGAAACGAATCCTATGAATGAAAGTTCAGGCGATACAATCAGTGTTATGTTTTGGCAGTTGATCAGGAGGCTTTGCTGACAAATGGTTATCTCCTACTGCTGACATGATTTACGATCGAGAAATGTTTCTATTCATACAACGAACAAAAAAATAATCTGAAAAAGCACGTGCGGGTCAACATTTGACAATCGGATTAAAAGGACTTGTAAAAATGACAACTTTGTCTTTGATGGGTGAAAACCAAATATTATAATGTTAGTACTTAGAAATGGAGCGTTTCGAATGTATTTGTAAGTATTGAATCATGCTGGCAAAACCATAACGTGAGGTGATCCACTCAAGTTATTTTATTATCAGTTTCTTACATTTGCAAAGAAAATATATATTTCTTGAATATGATAGTCTCAACGTAAATATACATATAAGTTAGGTTATTGATAAGTAAAATGAATATCGGCCGTAATTTTTCAAGAAGAATACCAACTAATAATATTAAAGTTACTGTTGTATGAAAAATAGCCGAGGACTTTTAAAGAATAAAACAAATATTATTATATTTAAAATTTACGATTCCAAAAATTTGGCAGATACTTTGATTTTAGTTAAAAGGAATAAATGGGAGAAAAAACAATATAAAATTACTGAGACTTTCAAAAATGTGGCAAGTTCTAAATATGAAAGACCTTTTTCATAATATAAAATTATATTTACTTCATTCAAATTCAAAAATTAAACTTCGTAATGTGATAACTTTAAAATAATTACATTAATAAATTATTTACTTTTCTCAATTAATTTATTCGTATCTTTCCATTTGATACATTACATAAATATTTCAGAACTTATCTGATATGAATTAAAAATTTAAAACTTTGTATCTGTTCCATTAGTAAAAATATTACAAATTCTACAAGTAATTTTTTTATTTATTTTAATGTTTCAATGTTTGAAAAGATTTTTCCCGAGGAAAAAAAGATATTAAGTCTCTTGAGCAAATATGTTTACATAAGAATATGCTATCACGAATGACAATTATTTTAACGTCACACAAGAAAGCAGCATGCAGACTATTGGCGACGGACCTCGTAATTTTGAGTCTCAGTCAAATAACGAAGATGACACCTAAGCTGACAGTCTCTCTTCTAACTACAACATCAACGAGAGAATTTTTAATTAGAAAGATTGGACGTGAGTCAGCCCCATCTGCATGTTGAGTCTTTAGTGGCACCAGAACTCGAACTCGTGACGTGTCCGCCATAACCACTGGACTACCGCACCCACGTAATCAAGAAAAAAAGCGTCGTTTGTTGTTTCAGGGTGCGTTTCGCACGAACTAATTTTATTAAAAAAAATAACATTAATCCATGACATTTAAACTTTTATTCACAAAAACAAGTAATATAAAAAAAATTTTTAAGTCAATTCCTACTCAGATCAACAAAGAAAAATTTTATTTTAGTTACTTTTTATTAAATAGTTACAATTAATATACATATGACAGAATCACAACATTAAGTGGTGATTGGGATTTATTACTTATCTTTAAAGTATCGTATTGTGTTATCCAAAACAATCGTGCATATAAAATTTCAGTTCAACTGAATGCTTTAAAACGTGAGAAAAAAAAATCTTTTAAAGTTTTGACACAAGTCGCCAAAAGGGTCGCAATGTCGCTAAAAATGATGCCAACGTGGCTGAATTTGTAATTCTTTGAATAATTAGTTTTAATCAATTAATTTTTATTCATTATAATTAAATTACTGTATTGTCATCCAAAATAACCATGTATATA
>BMAV01027410.1:231317-248906 GCA_019973955.1 Trichonephila inaurata madagascariensis | reverse complement strand
TTTTTAAAATTACTTGAGGAAAATATAACTAAATAAAATTATTTTCTGAAAAAAAAAAGAAACTATCTAGCTACAAAATATGATTTTTGTGATTTTATAGGTCTTTCAAAAAACAGCGCCAATTATTTTTATTTTGGAGAAACTCGATTTAAGTTTACCTTTTGTGAAAAAAACTTGAATATACCCTTAATAAAAAAATAAAAAAATACGCAAAATTTAAATTTTAAAAATATTTTTATAAAAACTGGTTTTAATTGGGAAATTTTTTTAAAGCTAAGTTGAAGCATTTTTAAATTTATTCCATTGTTCATAATTTATTTCAATTCTGGTTTGCTTCGTATAATGCAAGCGACTCAAAATTAATTTTTCACAAAGTAAAATTATATCTGCTTAATTATAGCATTGAATCAATCAAGAAAAGGAAAATCCAATTATAATTTCAGTCAAAATTTGCATGGGAAAATTTTATTACTTCAACAAACAACTTACTTTTAAGAATTCAGAGTTGCTAAGACTTAAAAAAGAATAGTTAAATAAAACACATATTTTGAATTCTTAAATATATATATTCCCTCTTTACTGATAATACTTCATGATAATATATATATATACAGTCGGACTTTTATATAACGAAGTCGCTAAATCCCATGGAAAATTCGTTATATAGAGGCTCATCTTTAAATATACTTAATATAAACCACATAAAACAAATTTTAAATTCATAAACACTATATATTGAAAAAAGTAATTATTCACACCTTTTTTAAAATTAATATATGTTTATTTTATATATCTTACACATCAAAAAAGAAAGAAAGAAAAACTGCAAGGAAAACAAGAAAAAAGAATGTCGAAGAATTCACTGTATTTTCAATATTAAGAAAAAAAATTTATACTAAAATTAATGAATTTTAAGGAAATTTTATAATTTAAAGCATACAAGAGAGAAAGAGAGAGAGAAAGAGTAATATTAAACAAACATTATTTTATAATTAGAACACGGGGACTCGGGGCAACTCCACTGAGGGTGAAAGTGGATATCGAAGATGTTTCTAGTGAATCGGGCAATTGGGGTTAAAGGTTGCACTTCTAGGATGACGCGCAGAGAACTCTATTGCTCTCGGCGAGTTAGGATCTAATAAAACCAGTTCAAGATTTCTGACCACCACAAAATGTGTTAAAGAGAGAATAACTTGAAATTTTTTCAGAAATATTTTAAAAAAAGAGAGAACAAAAATTGAATCACAAAAAAATAAAATTAATATTAATTACGTAATTGCTTCAATATACATGTATAAATTTTACTCATAAGATATGGAGCAAATATTTTTTTATTTCATTTAATTAATTATTTCAAACAGCCTAATTAAATATTGCATATTAAATAACATTAATATTTGTGAATTTTTCTACAAATCTTACTGCTAATTATTTTACTATTTAAGTTTCTATAGAGGAAACCTCAGTAAGATAATTAATTAGACGCAGTTGAATAAGCTTTGGCAAGATTTCCAGTTACCGACGAGTCACACATACAAGACTTCAACAACTCAAGCAGTTGTTTTTATTCCAGTTGTGAGGAATTTAAGTTCAACGTTCGTAGAGTAATCTTTGAAATTCTGAGCTAAAGTAGAAACATTTCCTTTATTGAGGTTTCATGGAAAATTAATTGAGAATAATAAACGAACAAATGAACGAAATAGTTTAAGAATATAAAATCATATATATATATATATATATATAAAAAGATCATAAACTTTTATTTTTAATATGTAAGACAAATAAAAATGACACGGAAACTCATGAATTCGTTGATATTAACTGAGTTTATTCCTTAACACTAGAACGTCCAGTATTTCTATTACCCCCTCCCCCAGTGCATCATTTCGACACCGCGATATAAAATATATAAAGAAACTGTTTTAACTAACTGTTTGTGCAGGCCATTGTAGCCTAGTGGTCAAGGTATCGCATCGTGGCCTGGCATGCCATGAGTTCGAGCCCAGTACCACTAAAGACCCGCCGTGTAGGGGAGCGATGCACGTTAAATCTGTCGAGAGCTCAAACGTCCTCCCGTTGGTGTGGTAGTTAGGAAAGGAGTGCCAGTTCAGGTGTCGTCCTCGGCACTTGGCCATGGTTCAAAATTACGAGGTCCGTCGCCAAAATCTCTCGTGTAGCTGAACAGTGCGACATTAATATTTACTCATTCACGCAGGACCACTGTTCAGTAGGGTTTAGTTTTAAGACTTTTTAATATTATTTCATGTAATTATATATATTATATATTGTGACCCTTTATATCATAAAAAAACTGACGTTGACATTATGTTTCGCGAAGCTTGTTGGACCACTGCTTTGTTGCAAAATATTTCGACTCGCAAATATGCCACGAACATAACTATTTTGCAGTATCTATTCTGTGCCATCCCTAGTGACATATATATATATCAGGATTTACAGGAATATTATCAATTACATCTGCACTCTCTTCAGATTCTTCGCAGTCATTTTCGTTCAATCTTATGTTTTCATCGAAATCTAAATTAGAGTCGATTCATTCTCAGGAAGCTCTCGCAACAAATTAGCAATTTCATCTGGGTTTAGATCTTTTCTAAGAGCCATCGTTTCAAGGTGTCTGCTCTGCACTAAGTTCGAAAATCGAATGAAATTTTTTTTTAATGCGCAGATAAGCAAATACTATGTAACAAAACACTTAGACCCAACAATTTTAGTATAATTGATTCATTTCCACTGTGAACTCAACAACACTGCATTCAAGGTTAAAAAAAAAATGTACGATAGGACTTTGGGAAGTTTGTTTTACTAATAGTATCTTCTTTGTGAACTATATTTTGCTGAACGACAGCTTTTTATAATGATAAATTGCCTTGGTGTCGAAATGACACCAGCGGAGGTTCTAAGTGTATTTGGTTGTAAAATCATTCCTAATTAACCTAGAACCACAAAACTTTTTCAGTGTAATCACCAGGGAGAATGTTTAACAGTCACGAAACATTTTAAAATTCCCTGTAAAAATGCGGAAAGGAGAACAGGCTCCGGTGTCCAATTGACACCAACGGACGTTCTAGTGTTAACGCAAATTATAAATTAGCAAAACGTTGATTTTTTAATAGTGTAAAAATCAGACTGGTGTATAAGACGACACATTGAAAATAAATCGTAAATGTGAGTAGCAGAATATAATTCAGAGTAAAGCAAAGTGACACCGTTAAAAACAAAAGAAGAGCAGATAAAAAAAAAATGTTACACTAAGAATCACAGCATATAACGGCAAAATGTAAAATTTTTGTATTTGAGCCGTTGGATGTGAACGATTTATTCTAATCAAACCTATAAAGTAATCTAAATAAAAAATTAAACATATTTTTAAGGTATCCGACTATGTTCGGAACCGTGATTTTGTAAAAGCGTATAAATGGATAATATTTATGATATTTAGTGTCACTTAGATTACAAAATGTATAAAAAATCGATTTAAGAATATTATTACAAAAAAAATTATTTAATTACAATATTTTGACAAAAAATTAACATAGAATAACCAATTTTTAAAATATTCTCCTTTTGTGAAAAATGCTTCTATTATAATAATATTTTACCTGTAGACCTCTGTACAGAGGCTTAACTAGAATTTTTGAAATATATAACTTAGAAGTGGATTTATCCATGTTTTACGACAACAGAGGGGAGAAATTTTAAGAAAAAAGCGCCGATAATTATTTTAATTGGTTGCAACTCTAAAAATGTGAATTTTTTTAAAAAAATACTTCAGACTCTCAGGAGAAGTCTTTACTTTATATAAGCACAAAATATTAATATTTTAAAAGCATTTTTTATAAAAGGAGAACATTTTGAAAAAAGATTATTCTAAGTTAATTTTTGGCCAAAATATTGCATTTAAATAAAAAAATTTTGTCAAAATGTTTTTAAAACAATTTTATACATGTATTCTAATCTAAGTGAGACTAAATATCATGAAAATTATCCATTTATACGCTTTTTTAAAATCACGGTTCCGAACGTAGTCGGATACCTTAAAATTCTAGTAAATTATCGTGACATTATGTGACTAAATCAGTTTGAAATAATCCTAAATCCAATCATTCCAGTGAGAAAAAAATTCTGTTGCATCTAAAGTGGTCAGTCAAAAAAATCACGATGCATTCACAATTTAAGTGGAGCTAAAATAGACGTAATAATTTCCATAATTAATATATATGTCTGACAATAATTACAGATCATGTATTAATTATTTATAGAACAGCATCCAATTAATGTATGCGCTATGTTATTACATATACATAATTACAAAGCAGTAGTATTAACACTAGAACGGAATTAGAAAAAAATTCAAATCAATTATTATGATGCATCAATTAAATACATAAGACATTTTGGATAATTTCTTAGTAGAAGTTAATATTAAAATCAAGCCAAAAATTTAAAATTTTCATTTTTTAAAATTTTTGGGGCAGTGTTTTGGCCTAGATTTTAAGTAGAATATTCGAGTACATTTTGCCTATCTTATATGGTATTTTTCTTAAAATTATTTCTCTAATATTATTCTGAATTGCTTCAGCAATATTAACTCATACGGTGATATTCTTATTGCCATTTCCTTTATTTTTCTATTGTGATTTCTTTATTTACACTAAAAACTAAACAGTATTTTTAATAAATAATGAATATTTTATAAAGAGGTATAATAGATCGAATTATTTTTCCTTCACGGTTTTGAAATAACATTATCCAAGAAAAAGACGCTATTTATTTTGTACATAACTGATATAAAAATATGTTACGTTAAAAGTAAAAGGGTTAAGTTTATAAATGTGTTAAATGCATATTGTTAAAAGTATAAATTTGTTAAATACATAAATTTATATTATACGTCTAAAAAATTTAAGAAGTTTAATGTTTGTCATATGGTAAAGTTATTTATTCTAATTTACATATAGTCTCTGGATAACTTATCTCCTAAGTTAAAGAAAAGAAATGCGGTGTTTGTGACTTTTAGTTAATATATATGTTTGAATAATTTGTACTAAAAATGTATAAATAAATTATAAAAAGAATCTTTTGATAATTTCTAAGACCTAAAACGAACAAGAGGTGTTTCCCTTCCCTTAAAAAAAGCACAGAAATTGGGTTAAAATGCAGCGAAAAATACAAATGAAATCATTGCTTATATCAAAATGATACGTAAAGTATTGTAGATTCTTTCTAAGGTACGGTATTTGATTTGATATTGTGTGCTTACTTTCAAAACAATAATTAGAGTTACATGTCTTTACAAATATTCTGTTAGTCTTTAGTTGTGTAAATATAATCGAATCATTTTTTACTTGAGTTAATTTTTACGACTGTTTAAAAATGCAGCATCCAAACTTTTTGAAAAGAAGTTCCATTGTATTAAAACAAACTGGGACTGTGAGGTCTATCCTTAATATTCTTTATGTAGTTATAACCAGAGTTCACATAAATTCCCAGAAAAAATTTATAATACAAGAGAAGATTCATTTCCTGAATGACAAGAAAATCAACTCATTATCTTCATTTTCTCAGACGATAATTATACATTGTTTTTTCCTTTTATACAACAAATTGCAATAAATTATAATATCATCACCTACGATCACGAATACTACATGATAATTTCACGAAGTTTTATTCAAGATGAATAACGGTAAATGCCCCATTGATATGAAAATAGTTCCTCGACCATTTAAGAAATAAAAATTTTGTTAAAATGTAATTAAGGATGTAAATGTAATTAATGTAATAAATTGTGTGTTATTATTAGTTAGGATATCAAGAGTGTAATTCCTTAAATTTCATCTTCACTTCTTATGTGTCCAGAGCCGGTTTATCTATCGAGTGCTTGGGACGGGCGTCCAGGAGACCGGGTCATGGAAGGCTTCGGAAAAGCTGGACTTAACCAGATTTTCTGGTTATAAATTTCGATCCCCAGTGTCAAGGGGGCCAGTAGATCTTCCGAGCCCTGGGCTCAAAACGAGCTTAAATCGGCACTGCTTATGTGTATCGCACATAATAAAGGGTGGATAAGAGTACATCCCGGTGCTTTCTCCGAGAATTCAAGGCACAAAAAAAGAAAAAAAATGTCTGTTTTCAAATTATATTAATTCAAATTCAACAATTAATTTTGATGCGAGGAAAAATGCTTTTCATTTACTACTTATTATATTTTTATTCACATGACGTCGTAATACGTAATAAAATAATTAATACTATTCTTAAGCAGGGCAACTTATAAATCACGGACCTCCTTTTAAGATTCTCTGAATTAGATAGTATTGAAAAATATGCAGATATTTTTAGATTTGTTAGATTTCCCACTTATCAGAATTATTAAGTATCGCAGTAATCATACAATTCATTATCAATTTAATAAAATATTTGAATCTTGGTTACGGTTCCTGTGGAGATTTATGACATATAAATATTTTCAAAAATTCATAATACGAAGCGTTAATGGTATTTTTATTTGTAAAATGTTTTTATTGATTGTCACTTCACAATCTGAATTTCAACTTTTCTCTTTAAAAAAAATGCTCCCTAAATTTGTATTAAAGCAAATAAAATGCATTCTACAATCTTGCTGTTGCTAAAAATAAATAAGTTTTATCGACAAAATATTTTGAAATTGGATTCTTTCAGAACTTATTATATTATTGTTATAAATTTAAAGTAATTTATTAAAAATTTATTATTTATAGAGTTTTTAAAAGTTGTCAAGAATTTAAATCCCTTGAAATAAATGAGAAAACTCGGACAGTTTAAAAAAGTTTAAAATTTCGTGGAACTTGAGGTTTTTTTCATTAGAATTTTTTAACAATGGCATCGCATAGCACGTAATTCAGGAAAGAAAAATAAGTCTACATGTGAACCTGGAAAATACAATATCTAGCGTAATTAAAACATTTGAATGAATCTTGATATGTACTTATATATAACAGCTATTATTATTATTATTGCTGAGATGTTTTGCTAAACTAAGTTGATTAATTAAAATACAGTCAGTCAAGTCCTTTTTTTAATAAAATTTACTATATACCATTACTATTAAAATTACTATTACCATTATATTTTAAGTTATTTTTTCCGACTTAAAACATACCATGCAAGTAATTTTTTAAAATGTCATGAAATGAATTCTCTCTTGAGCTATTATTTATCATTTTGCTTTGTTTTATTTCAAAATGCAGGATTTATTTATTAAAGGAGGGGTTAAGCTACGTATCTCGGCTCATTTTGTAGGTTGTTTTGTTTGATCCGGACTTTATTAGTTCAGACGATCTAGTGTTTAATTAGTTGGGATTAACGAGGTTCTATTGTAACACATTTTCTAAATGGGGAATGCAAAGTATAGTTATTAAGACAGTTATTATATTTAAAAAAAATAACAGAAAATATATTTTCTTTGTTCTGTTTTTACTGCTCAAATATTTTGATGTAATCATATTTACTTTTTGTGCTGCATTTTTGGCATTACTTGTAATAAAAATAGAGACGTGTGAGTGTTTTAGGTTGTTACTCATGTAGTGAATTAAATAATCAAAAAATATATGATCAAAATTATCAAAATATCACATTTTTTAATTGATTTATTAACTTTATTGCAAGATTTATTAACTTTATTCGTATTAAAAATAAAAAAAGAAACAGAATATTTAATCGTAGAATTATGAATACTGCCTATTTCAGTTATCAAGACTATAATTAAGTAAAGTATCGATTGTAATTAAAATACACATATTTAGATATAAAAAAAATTTCATTGTTTTAATGAAAAAAATATTTAACCTGCAATACTTTAATGGAACTATTCAATACCACTTATTTATTGATTGATAGATGAATTATATTCCGAGAGCTAAAGCACTGAACTAAGACTTTTTTACAAATTAATAACCATTTTTTACGCAACAAAAATTAAATAATAATAAATACCAAAAAATTCATAAGACATTAAAATGAAAAACTCTTACCTGAAACGCAGCATCACAGTACACTTCCGCAATTCCCGGTTTGTTGTAGATTTTCAGTTCTTGTAGTCCTCCCTGAAGAACAAAAAGTAAACATAAGTTCCTGAAAAAAAGAAAACTCGGAATACTGAAAGCAAGGCTCATTGCCAAACTTTAGAAGCAAAAAACACGCGACTGTCAGACAAGTTCCAAACAGCAATTGTCACTATCCAGATAAAAAAAGTTTTCCACTCATTTCAATCTGTCACGACCATTTTCACGCACATAAAAATATTTTGGATGAAAACAAAATTTTTCACAACGTAAAAAAAAAAGAAAATTATTTTTCTTTCAGTTCACACAATAAGATGTAAGTCACGCAAATCCATTTTTGTTCGAATAAAAATAATTTTTTGCAGGTGCAAAATAATCGTTTGCGAAAATTAAACAGCCGATTATTCTTCCAAAATCAAAAATAGTGTTCAGTTATTGAAGCATTTGCATATTTGAGAGGAATGGATTCCTTCCTTTTAACAGGAATGAAATAAATAGTAAATGTATTAAATATTTACAATGTCGGAATTTCGCAAGTTCCGCTCACACATGCGTAATTCATAATGATTGATGAATGCGAAAAATCCTTAAGACGCGTAATACGAGAAAGTTTCTCTTATAAGTATTCGTCCAGATCGTATTCCAAGTTGCTTAGAGAATAATGAATGGTCTTTGATTGAAGTGTTTCCGGGTACTTAAAGAACGTAAAATTCTCGAAAATGAGCAGTGAACTTATGAATACTATTCACACTCATTGTTGAATTTTTTTGGGCACAAATAATATCTTCAGAGGCATTTAAATATCAAATTTCAAAGGATAATTATAATTTGAATATTATTTATAGCTGTTTTGCAACATTCTGGTACATTTGACGATGAATATTTCAAAGAAATGAGGATTGAAAATTTTTCTTCCAATATGCAAAGGATTTATTAGAGGTGAATGTGGTCTTTTTAGCGATGCTTCGAAGGAACACGTGCTTATCAAGAAAGTTAGAGCTGAAGTAACAAGACTGCGCTCTGGTAAGCTAGTGAGAAACTGAAAATTAAGGGAGAAAGTGTTTCGGAAGTCCGCGCCGAACTGGGTTGCCGACTCGGAAAGTTTTGACGCCAAACTTCGGCTCTATTCCGCCAAAATACACAGTTTCTAGTTCCTACATAATTCTTAAGAGGTAATGAGGAAAATAGCAAAATTATACGATTTTTTACGCGAAGTATAACTACAATCTCTTATTTTTGGTTCGAAATATTCAATCACTGAATTAGTTTTTTAATCTCCTTTCTGGACTCAAGAAAAAATTATTAGTTTTAAACATTATCTTAGTTTTTACAAAAATATCACATCTTATAAAGTTTAAAAAATATTTAAAGGAGCTCAGAATATTTTTTTCTGCTGATTCATAAGTTATGTTTTTTGTAATATCTACAGTTAGATTTATATAATTTGCAATTTCAGTTTTAGATTATTTTATCAATATAATTTTTTTAAGAAATAAAACAGGATGTTTTAATTTTTAAATGAATATCTTAAAAACAGGCCAAACAGTTATTTATTTATTAATTCATTTTGAAAAATCCAAAGTGATGTTTAAAGTTCTACAGACCATAAGTAGCCTTTGTAAGGATTTTTGTTTCTATTGAAGCTACTCTTGACTCATAACATATAATTTAAACGTAAATTCACAGAATAAAAATGATCTATTTAAAGAAATGTAGATAAAATTAAAGACGAACTTCATCCGCAAAACTTTTTTACCCATTTTATTTATAATTACAATTTACACTATTAAAATTCGAAATTAAATAAATGTATCTATGTTTAAATATATAATCTCATGAACTGCTGAACGTAGTTTGAGTTTTGAAATTACCATTAATTAAAAATATATGAATTAAAAACGCCAAAATCAACGATTGGCCTTTGCCCGGACTGTCATCTTCGGCTCAAAGATTCCAAAGGTCGGCAAAATTTCCACCAATTTGGTCGTTCTTAAAACTGTCATATTTCCTTAAATACTTAAGTCTGACTAAACATAATCCGGAACCGGATGGCCATTCATTTCGCCAAAACTCAGAATTTTTAAAGTACAAAAATGACTTTTTTCCCTCTTTTTTAAATAAATCGATTTCAACACGTGTTCGCGGACAGAATGTTTGAATGTTCAATCGAATTTATGTCACGGCAATACACACGCTTTGCTATCTTCGACGAGTAATCTAAAAATACAGACTCTAAAATCTTTCTATTGTTTTCGTCAATTTTTGGAAATTTAACTTAAACATTTGATAACTTCGCGATTTCTCAATATAATCATCCTAAATCGGGGGGGCGGGGCCCATATGATCGATAACATTACACGCGCTTGAACCAAAAATTAAACTATTTTCTCCAAAATTGCAGATTAAAAAAAATTGTGCGTTTTTCGTCTAATTATCTTTATGTGTATCTTACATAATTTAGTTTTAAAGTACCCGTAGTTTGCATTAACGATGTTTAAAATCAGGAAGATCTACCACTTTAAAATTTCACTCTTAAAAACAATTTAAAACTTCGCCCATTCGCAAAGTATTTTTTTAGTTCAATTGCCACCAGGGAATGACTCAAACACCAGGATGATTGTTCGACGGAGATCTGGATTGAAGTTTATAGTCCTCCCCCACCCAAAATAATAAACAAAAAGAGAACATCAATATATAACGCAATATTTGAGATTGTCAATGCAAAGCGTAAGTCATAAGCATAAATCCAATGGAAAATTTTTTAGGAAAATAGATAACAATTATTTAAGGTATATCTGTTTTTAAGATGTACCTTAAAACAGAACATAGAACATAAACTACAGGATATAAAGAGCTTTCATGAGCATGCGCGATAAAATCTCGATAGTAGTGTACATTTATGCAAAATTTATCTATAACACCAACTAATTCACTCTTCAAAGCATATTTCTTTTTTTGTCTGAAGAATCTAAATACTTATCTTAAGATCATTAGTCATTCACAAAAGAACGAAGAAATTCGTCACGCCTTCAAGGAACACAATAATTTATTTCAAATAAAATTCTCGTTTTTCATAAATCATTATGATAAACGAGCTCTAGATTTTTTTGTTTATTAATTTTGGGATGGCTAGACATTGCTTTGTTGCAATTTTAAAAATTTAGACACTAATATGTACGTGAATAAAGCGAGATTCTTGATATGATTGATAATAAGAGTTTTAGAATACAACAAATAAGAATCAATGAACAGGAATCAATATCAAGAATGCATTAAATATTCATACCTACAGCAATAGTGATTTATTTGTATTCATTCTTTACTTATGGTATCAAGAATAACAGCTAATTTTCATATGTCATGTAACTAATAATTCAAGGCATATAATTTTTGTTATGAAGCACTTGTTTGAAAGGAATAAGAACAAAAGTCATAAATATCTACAGCAACAGAAGTAATTTAAACATACTTTAAAATTTTTTATTTTCCTTTGTCTATTTTCTTCTAAATACTAAAACATTGATTACTAACTCCGAAAAAAAAAATTCTGCATTTTTTATTAAATTCTTTGATATGATTATCAAAAAATTTTCCTTCACGGTTTAAAAAAAATATTATCCTTTTTAAAATAAAAATCTCGAGAAAAAGAAAGAAAAACAAAAATGCATGTAAACAATTTTATTTGTTTTCATTCTGAAGAAGTTTTATTTGAAATGTCCCTTTAATCATACGTATGTGTGCGTGCGTGAAAAGATGCATATACTATAAAGAAACTCCTTTACATAAGTATAATATGGTTAAATTGCTTCTTAAAAGAATATATATATGTATAATTGTTGGATACTTTCTTTTATATAAAAACTCTCGATGATTCAGGAATACGATCATTTGTCTAAGGAATTTATATATTTCTATTGATAAAATAATTTTAAAAGCAAGTGTAGTGTAATTTTACAGACAGCATTCTTAAATTTTACAAAGCTTGAATTAAGCATATTATTAATTTAAGACCTTTTTACTAAGGAAATATATTTATGAACTAATTCTTATATAATGAAGTCAATAAGACCACATGTGAAAATATTATAAACATGCGTTTTGTAAGCAATTTTTTTTAAGTTAGGACGCTTCAATAAAAATAACACTTTTAAAGCATTTTTATTACCAGATACATTTAATTCTAATTATTTACAAATAACAACTAATATTTTCGAATTTCAGAAATCTGAAGAAATAAGTATAATTAATGCTGAATACTTATTTTTGTAAAGAATTCCAGAGAACTAAATATATTTTATAAATAAATCATATACTTCACACTTTCTCACTTCATTTGGAATTAAATAAGAATCAGCACACTAAAATACTTGCTACAATATAGGTCGAAACTATCTTGCCCCAGTTCATTTAAATCAAAAACTTAACGCATTACAAGAAAAGCATTACTTCCCATAACTTATTTTCTTATCTAAATCAACAGCTGCAAGGTTGATTTAACCATTGTTTTACCAGAACAGATGGGTACTATAAATGGGAGTAACCAATAATTTTACAATGGGCAGATAACTGTTTTTCATCCACGATCGTGAAAAATACTTCATAAAGACTTTCGAAACTAGATCATTTTTGAAGCTTTATTAATTGCACAAACCTAGGTTCAAAAATATAAATTAAGGTCTTGCCTCATTGCAGATCACGACAAACTCGTAACTTAGCATGGGTGGTTGGACAGAATACCCCCAATAGAGAAATGAATTGCTGTCAGAGGGGGAGAAATGCCCACTAGGGGTCCCGTCCAAAATCAATTTGTCTAATCCATCTATCAGCGAAAACACGAACTGCACGATCACACACTGTACCTCTCTTTCATTTACTTTTATCAGAATGTGGGAAGCCTTGTCTAATCTGTTTTAAGAGGTGTTTAACAAGGCACAAAATTTCTATGAAATCAATAGGAGGATCGTGCTTTGCTGTTCGTGGCTTTTATAGGCTGTTGTCAAAACGTATTTCCAATTACGGGATGAAATGATTGTTTTGGTCTTATAATACTAAAAAGGATATGTTATAAGATACATTTATTCGAAGGGAATACTTCCTATGAAAATAATATGCCATCACACAAGAATATCGTGAATCAACTGATTCATTGTTTGTAATAGATAAAAGCCACAGTAATGTTTATATCTTAAAATATAAAAAGATAAGGGGATTAAATATCACTAAATAGGAATTGAGAATTAAATATGCTAATTGCAATCAACAAATACGTTATTTTATAATTAAAAAATGAGAGTAAAACGTAAAATGTAATGAACTATGCATCAGCACCAGGGGCGTAGCTATCGCCGTATCAATGATACAGGGCCCAAAAACAACAAGAGCCCAGACATGTGTAAGTACAAAATTGTGTAAAATATTATCAATAGTCCCATTTACAAAGCTCTCATTTCTAAAAGGGGGCCCCAAAGGATTTTGGATTCAGGGCCTATTCAGGACTTGCTTCGCCCGTGATCAGCACTATCAAGGAAAAATAAATGTCATTCTCATATTAATAACACAAAAATCTGATCTTTAATGTGCTAATTCGTGTGAGAAGAACATATATATCGCATCATAAAAAATTAGGTGCAGCTCATAAATTCATTTAAATTTCAAATTTCACATTAAAAAAAACGAAGGTATTTGCGCCCGTACTTATAGTTTATATATGACTGGATTGACGATTGTTTATAAACATCTTACTCTAGAATATCACGGGGCTGTTGAGGGTGGCCCTCATAATTTTGAATCATGGTTAAGTGATGAAGACGACACCTGAAATGGCACTATTACGCCAAAGAAAGGATTTTGGACTTCGATAGATTTAATGCGCATCAGTCCCTCTAATAAGAATATCTACAATGACGTGCACCTAGAATCGACAGAAGTAATATCTGCCACGTATTTCCAGTCATGGTCTATCAGCAGCCTCATCCACTTTCGTATTGGAAGACAATGACAAAGAAAAACACAATTAACACCTTCCAGGCTTTTCCCGAGCTGAGCTCGGGCAGGAGAAACATACCATCCTGGCTCATCCCAAATGCAGCTCGGGCACTGTGAAAATTTACACTGTGCAATCGGTCTTTTCAGAATTATTTCCCATATGCTTTTTTATTTCAAATAATTGAAAAGTACCACTAGGTGAAATTTTTTGTAAAAAGAGGACGTCCTTCTGCTGAGCACCCCCTTTCACGCTTGTCTGAAAAACACTTGGTTGACCCCCAACAAAGAAGAAAACTTATGCAACACGACAGTGTATTATTTGCTACTCAAAGAGAGACAGTAAAGGAAAGAAGGTAAGAAGAGAAACAAGATTCTAGTGTCCAGATTGCGATCTTGGGTTATGTACAGTACCATGTTTTCGGATTTATCATACACAATTAAATTTTGATTAATAATTTCTTAATCATTTATGTAGATGCAAAAAAGATAAATAAAAGTTTTAATTCAAGATAAAAGCTAGGTATTTTAAGCTTTTTATTTATAGGTAGTGTGAATTGGCTCCAAAGTCTAATGATTTCTGCCATACAGGAAGCCAACTTTACAGATACATAAATTATTCATTTATTTATTTAGATTTTTTTACATTAATTTTTAGGAAATTTTGTATGCGAATGGTGGTATTATGTAAAAAAGACGTGTATGTTTGAAAATAAGCATTAAACAAATTGACATCTTTTGTTCCATAATCCGGAAATAAAATAAGCCTGTTTGGGGTTAAGAGAAATATTTAGTTTCAGTTGTTTCAGACGCCTTCTTTCTCTTTCTCTTATTCTTTTTTTCATCGACCTCAAATTTTCTGCGTACTTAAAGCAAAGGATATAAATAAAAAAAGAACTGTTAATGATCTGCATTTCATTGCATTATGACTGTTTTGGCGTGATGTTAAAGAATAACACAAAAAATAAAAATATTTCCTCAGATAGAAAAATGGTACAGCATTAATATTGTATTCTGATTTCTGTATCCTGAGTAAGCAGTACATTGTATTATATAGCTCATTTCTATACAAGTTGATCCATTTTTTCTTGTATAAGATGTGTTCTATATTTCGTCTTTGATACCATAATATTAAACGAGTTTTCATTTTACCTGCTAAACGGAATAATAATACAGTATTATTTACAGTACATTTTCTGTTAGAAAATATGTCCCAATTTTTTTCAAATTACTTTTATTTTTGGCAAAGACAGTAGCTCAATAGAGAAACATTTTAAGAAATCATTATATATCTTTTGTATATACCGCTCAAAATTTTAGTAAATATTTAAAGAACTAATGTCTGTAAGAAAATGGAGCATTTCCACATGAGTAAGCAAAAGATGTGTCTATATTTTCTTGCAAAATATTAAAACGCATGAATTAACTGCTACAAATACGAATTCATGGTATATCAAATGCAACAGTGCAAAATTCTATCTTTCAATGATTAATAGAAATAAAATTATTTCTTATTTAAAGAAATTGTAGATAAATTATTTTTAATTCAACATCTTCCTGTACTTTACCAAATATTCCAGTATCATTTTACAATTGAAACATAAAAGCGGAAAATTACATACAGAATTGTAAAATAATCGCAATGCATAAGTTACGTTTTAGTTTTTATAAAATTTACTGATTTATATTTTTCTTTACATTTCTTCCATTTATTGCTGCAATTTTAGCCCTACAACGCTGCACACAATTCATTTCCTAAAAAGATTCAGTTTTGAATATTTTGCGTAGATTATCATTTTAATACTCTTTATCAAATTCATATATCCATGATGTAGGTAGAAGCGAGATAAACACATCTTAAGCATTAATAATAAATTCGGTTACTACATTAATTTCATTCCATTTCAAATGTGTTGACATGCTATAAATTGCGCATGTTAAAAATAAAGTGAAATCGTAATGGAAAAATAATTTTATTCCGAAGGATTATTATTTAGTATTTACATATGTAACCCATTACAAGTTTCTATTAACTGCACAATTACATATTCTGTAACTTGCATGTATAATTTTCTGTACAAAATGGAAGGGTGAACAAATAAAGGGAAAACACAGAAGCTCCTTATAACTATAATACATGTCATTTGCCTTAATTTATCTAATGGAAAGTACTATAAAGCTCCATGTCTAAATCTATTAATGCTTGTTTTATATTAACATAACAGCATCATACATGGTATGCTAATGCCCAACACAAAACACGAGCCGACCTATACTTAAAATATTAAAAAAGTATGCAAACAATTACAGAGCAATTATTAGTCTATGAAACGTTAAGATTCGTTTACGAGAGATATATAATGTATTAAAACATCAACGATGGCAAAAAATAAGACCCAAAATAAGCTAAAAAGAAGAGAGAAATGAGTTACGCGCTATTTTCGAAGCTGATAATTTTATATTAATTTTGACTTAGAGGGTAGATATATTTTTTTTATCTTAACGGTGTGTGAACGTGACCTGCAAAAAAGAAATAAAAAGGTAAATACGAGCTGTTAATACATCTCTCATAATAACAGGGTTTCACTGCTTTGTAATGCCCGATCGGGGTTTTTATACCGGAATTCAACCACTTACCTAAACCATAATGACTCTCCAATTTCATTGAGAGTAGTTACTATTGACACAAAGCGTTCTTTTTAATTTCAAAATAGAAATTAACGTGTCACCATAATGTCAGTGCCATTATTGGACTAGAAATATTAATGACTTCTTATTACATAATGGGGTTAAATTGCGTTATTATCTTCCAGAAAAAACTTGCTGTGCAAAGATGTTGAATATTGTATATGGTTCACTCCATGTGCTTCTGGAAGTGTCCTTTTACTTAATCACGCTAATCATCATGGGTCATCAATTAATGTTTTGTAAAGATGTTGGATATTTTGATTGATAATTCTTAATTCTGCTTTTACCAATAAAGCAGTGAAATTTCGAAAGAAGAAATTAAATGCATTACACCGAGCAAATTGCTCTAAAATAGAAATCAGAGTGTGCTACGGAGTTGTACAGATAGTGAAATGGAAATATTTTGCGTTTATTAAAATCAGAGAGAGAGAGAGCTTTTTTTATGAAAATATAAGCAAATATATATCAGGTCGTTAGAAATTTTGATATATTTTTATTTTAATTTAAAAGTCATCGATTGTAAAAATAAAGTTGTTTTAAACCCTATAATTAAAAACATGTGAGAGAGGTTCAATACTTTCCTAATAATATTGAGATTGTATAAACTCAAAAAATAAGCAATGGGCTAAATTCATGTGACGTCATAGTCACCTGATAAATGCAATCACGTATTACCAGCCAATCAGTTCATGTGCTTCGTTGTTGCCAACTTTTGCTTTATGCGAAAACATTCTTTTAAAAAACACATATTTGTCACAAACATATGTAAATAAAATGTACTTGAATTTTAAGTAGATAAATACTCGTAGTAAATACTTTAAACTTTTTTTGAAGAATTTCACCATTTAAATATATTTAA
>BMAV01027410.1:181501-224098 GCA_019973955.1 Trichonephila inaurata madagascariensis | reverse complement strand
TTACTTGTTATTATTTCAAACGAATGAAATGAAAGAGAAGGAATCATTTATTTAAGCATTCCAACTTCTTCGAAAAATAGTCTACTAATGGTGGGTATAACAAGCGTTTGTTTTAGTTTATAATAACTACACTCAAGACTAAAATAAAGCATCGCCTGTGGCTCTATCTTTCCAAATCTCTTATTACCCTTGTCCCCCTTTGGATAGTTGAAACCAGACATCGTAAGGGTGATAGGAATGTCAATTGTGACCTCACTCCGGGATGGGGAGAAAGTTACTAGTTAAAGATGAGTAAACATATAAAATTTTAGGCTTTAACATATATTCCCGCCTCAAACCCTTCAAGTTTCAACATAAAAGAAAACTGTCATTAAATATACAGAGTACAAAATAAAAAAATAAGATACGTTAAATGAAATACCAAATTCACACCCAATAACATTTCAGAAAATGTATCAAATTTTTTTTAACAATATATATATTCAAATTTGATCCAAATGCCGCCCTTAAAATTTGCCGCCCCGGGCAGGGGTCCGGTTTGTCCGGCCCTAGAGCCGCCCCTGGTTTAATTTCTCATTCCATGCCACTCTACACTATTCACTCATACACTATTTCTAGGCTGGTTTGACACACTTGTCCTTTTGTAGATGTTCTTTCACCAACTAACACCTCTTTTCTTGCGCTTTAGACTTTTAGATCCAGAGGTATACCGTAGTGAAGAGGTGGTCAACCTTTTTTGGGAAGTGAGCCATTTCTAACTTTTCCAATAAACAAAAAAGTATTAAAAGGTGGAAAAAATACTAAGTATAGGCTAATGATGAAAGATTTTTATGCAAATTGTACATTTTTGATGCAAGTAATAGAAATTTAAAAATAATATATAAGACAAAAAGTACAAATTGGGGTTTTATCGCTAATAAATATATAAAAGAAAAATAAGTAACTTGAAACATGTAAGGTATCCGACTACGTTCGGAACCGTGATTTTAAAAAGCGCATAAATGGATAGTTTTCCTGATATTTAGTGTCACTTAGATTAGAATACATGTATAAAAGTACGTTAAGGACATTTTGACAAAAAAAAATATTTAAATACAATATTTTGGCAAAAAATTAACTTAGAATAATCTTTTTTCAAAATGTTCTCCTTTTGTGAAAAATGGTTCTATTATAATAATATTTTGCCTGTTTATAGCTCAGACCTCTCTACAGAGGCTCAACTAGAATTTTTGAAAAATTCACATTATTTTCAGAGTTACCACCAATTGAAATAATTATCGGCGTTTTTTTCTTAAAATTGCTCCCCTCTGTTGTCGTAAAATACGAATAAACCCACTTCTAAGTTATACATTTCAAAAATTCTAGTTGAGCCTCTATAGAGAGGTCTGAGCTATATACAGGCAAAATATTATTATAATAGAAGCAGTTTTCACAAAAGGAGAATATTTTGAAAATGGGTCATTCTATATTCATTTTTTGTCAAAATATTGTACTTAAATAATTTTTTTATTGTAATAATATTCTTAAAACAATTTTATATACATTTTCTAATCTAAGTGAAACTAAACATCATAAATATTATACAATTATACGCTTTTGCAAAAACACGGTTCCGAACGTACTCGGATACCTTAATTCGAAATAATTATTAACTAATCAGTGTGTGTGCGTGTGTGAGTGTGTGTACTTGCTTAATGAGGTTTTTGAATTTATGGTTATTTTTCCAAGTTATCTAATAGAATTATATATATAGTTCTTGAAGATGCTAACAGAATTAACTTGTTTTAGGTCATAGCAATTAATTTTGACCGATAGTTTGATTTTATATCTATATATATATTACGTTTATAATAGAAAACTATTGTTCACAAACATATGCTGATCCAAACTTACAACAATATCTGACAGCCAAATCCTGTAAATTTGGAAAATTGTTTGTTGGCATAAATTTCCAAAATTCTGGATAATTCGGATCACTCGCAGTTGAAATTAATTTCTTTCATTTTATTTTCAGTGTAGTATGGTGCTGAAGGTAAATAATTCCAATTTGGATTTCAGGTTGGTAACAATTAACGTCTTGCAGATAAATTGAAATAGGACCTATGAAAAGTTCACCATTTTTTTTATCATTTTGAAAATTATCAAGCCTAGCACTGAATGAATCCTGCAAAATGGATAGAATATTTTTAAATCTATCACAATTCGGAGCATTATTAACTTTGGTAGATATAGTTCCTACATTAAAGTGAAATGTGTTAATCTTTTCCTCCAAAATCGAGCCAAAGAAAAGCAAAGGTTTGTTCGCAAAAGAAGATATAAGACCAACTAGGCTAGGAAAAATATAATTTCTGTTATCTTAAATTTAAATTATTTAAATTTCCCTTAGTAAAAAAGCTGATTCCCATAGCCAATCTTTATTCTTGAGTAAGAAGCACTCACTGGGCAGTTCATTGTTTTCTTCCAGATATTTTAAAACACGCCCCCTTAAATTCCAATACCTCATGAGTGCACTTCCTTTCAGAGCCAGCACATACAACAAAGAGGAAATGTTCTCTACTTGATAAATTTTCAATTGTAATATTCAATTAAGTGTATTTAAAATACACTTTGGGTTTGTTTTTTTTTTGTCTGAAACAACCTCGTTTTAATAAAATTGTAAGAAAAATGTTACATTTATTATTTTTCAAATATTTTAATTTTGCAATAAGTAATAGCTGTCACACAACTCTTATATACTTTTTATTATACTTTTAAACAAATGGCTTCAAAAGAGGAGAATAATGCACATGTGCATTTCAGGTTCCTTGGTAAGAAAAAAAGGTGCACGTTATACGGCGATTATAACTAAAAATTCAAAAATGCAATGTGAAAATATAGATGCATGTAATACGCCAGAATATACGCTAATTATTTTTTGTTTTAGTAGTGGTAATAATTTAACATGTGATGAATGAGTCCTAGATTACAATAACATGAAAAATTGATGAAAACTATCAATAAAATGTTTTAAGGTCTAAGGAAAAATGATCGCGCGAAAATAACAATATTCCTTAATGCAACAAAAATATCATTACATGAACGAATTTATAAATTAATAACAACAATTCTATGTTAAAATAACTAACAATTAAGTAACGTTGCAAAAAAAATTTAAAATTTCATGCACTGATTCTCTAAATAGGCTAATAGCAATGAGGAAAACTGAATTATTATTAATGGTCTTTCAAAAAATAAGGTAAAATTTAAAATCTGAAAATTTGTGCAATAAAACTTCACTAAAATTCATCAAAATTTTATTTTCTTTAATATATGTATATCTATTATCATTAATTAAGTAATTATAACGTTTAACTTATTTTTTTAGCCTCCATGATATGAATACATTTTTTGGCATAAAGCCGTACATATAGTGAGATAGCATTTTTGCTTTTCATTCAATTTCGTGGTGCTAAATCTATTTTTAAGATAAAGGCTAAAAAATTTCTGTCCCATTCACTTGCCTAAATTCCATAAATAATGCCTACTAAAAATCGCGAAAAATTTGCATACCCACACGGTACTTCTTATATACGAATTATTTTAAAAACAAATATAATTATTGCTACTTAGATTTCTAAATGAGGACAAATATATCAGCGCAAATGATATACTTCACTGTTTTATGTAAATGGACAGTTATTTTGGAATTACACTCCGAAATTTTTGAGCATTCATGAAAAAGTGTGGAGACTAGAGTAGAAAATATATTCCTAAAAACTTTTGTTCGGAGAAGTTTACCAATCTGAAAAAAATAATTTAATTTGCAAAAAAAGAACCATGCAAAACACACTAATAAACAAAATCACCTAAGGAATTTTTAAGAGAGAAATGCGATTTCACTATTTACTGGGCCACACTCGAAGCCTTTTGCAAATGCATGATGCTTGCCTCGACCAACCAAGGTAATCAAGTACTTGATTGAGGTTTAATAACTGTTGATGGCTGAACAGTTGTGTCTGAAATTAGAGGTTGTCTGCAAAAGTCGTGCCAAGATTTCATGCGCACAATGCGTGCACAATGATGACAAATATATTATTCGTTTTGGTTATTAGATCTGCTAAGTATAATCTTCCGACAAGCTTAAGGCTGCTTTCATCTAATATTAAAGTATAAAAACAAAAAAAAAAAAAAAACTCAGAAAATCTTTTACCAAATAAATAACTTCCACAAAAAATCCATACTATATTTTGTCTTCACTATATAATAGAGAATATAAAACCTTTTATTGTGTGGTAATTATCTGTATTTCAATCAATCCTTTTTTTATCAAAAAAAAAATATGTGTTTGTCTTTAATATGTAGTATAATGGTAGTGAATGGATTTTAAATGTTTAAGGTATCCGACTACGTTGGGAACCGTGATTTTGTAAAAGCGCATAAATGGATAATTTTCATGATATTTAGTGTCACTTAGATTAGAATATATGTATATAATTGTTTTAAGGACATTTGGACAAAAAAAATTATTTAAATACAATATTTTGGCAAAAAATGAACATAGAATGACCCATTTTCAAAATGTTCTCCTTGAAAAATGCTTCTATTATAATAATATTTTGTTTGTATATAGCTCAGACCTCTCTACAGAGGCTCAACTAGAATTTTTGAAATATATGGCTTAGAAGTGGGTTTATACATATTTCAAGACAACAGAGGGGAGCAATTTTAAGAAAAAAACGCCAATAACTCTGAAAATAATCTGAATTTTTCAAAAATTGTTATAATAGAAGCATTTTTCACAAAAGGAGAACATTTTGAAAAAAGATTATTCTAAGTTATTTTTTTGCCAAAATATTGTATTTAAATAAATTTTTTTGTCAAAATGTCCTTAAAACAATTTTATGCATGTATTCTAATCTGAGTAACTCTAAATACCATGAAAATTATTCATTTATGCGCTTTTTTAAAAGCACGGTTCCGAACGTAGTCGGATACCTTAAGTGAAAAAACAGCATGATTATACATTTCTAAACTTTCAGAACACAATATGATAAACCTTTACACGTGTTAAAAGGAATTTATATAAATATGGGATTTTTTTTTCAATATGATGTGTTCCGAGTAAACATTCTGTTTGTTAAAATTGAGCAAAGATAGCTTAGTTACTCTTTTAATTAGTAGTAGTTAATTCTACAAACATATTCGTAAAAATTATTCTAAGAAAATTTATGTTCAATCTGATAATGAAAAATATGTCTTACCAGAATTTTGTATAATCTTTATTTATATTAATGATATATTATTAGCAATAAGCGATATGGTAGTTGCTCGGTGTTAGTAACAATGGATCACGGAAAAGATAACCTACCGTCGCGGAAGGTCAGGGCGTCCAAGGAACACAAATACGCGCGTTGATCGCGTAATCATAAGAGCGACCATGTCCTCCCACTCACCAACAACATCGCTAGAATCAAATCAACGCCATTTACCACCTTCCAGACATCTAGGGGTATCAAAGGAAACTATTCGGAGACTAGCCGACGCAAATAAAAGCAGTCGATGACCATTAAGATGACTGACCACTGACCCCACATCATAGGCAATGTCGATTGGAGTTCTTCCGACCTCTGGCAAACTGAAGAGTGACCAATTGGAGGCGTGTGATCTACTGCGATGATTCTGTATCAATGCTGATGACCAGCTCATACGCGTGTAGAAGCGGACAAGCCATTGGTCCCATCCGGTATTTGTTTTTGAGAAGCAGACGGCAATTACACAGGGTGTGACAGGATGAGGAGAGATTTGTTAGGACACTCTATCATCTCTAGTCGTTCCTTCAAAGCACTTAGAAAACACGCAGTTACGTAGTCGAAATTTTAACATCAATTGAACTGCGTATGCAATTGTAACCCTCAAGTGTCATTTTTCGGCAAGACAACGCTCGTCCACATACTTTGCGACTCTCCCAGCAATGTCTTCAAGGATGTGACGTACTTCCGTGGCCTGCCAGATCACCAGACCTCTCGCCGATAAAGCACGTTTCAGACATGCTTGGAAGGCAACTGCAACTGTCCGGGAATACTCGTGAAAAAACTTCCCAGTTGCAAAAATTATGGCATGACCTTCAGCAGGAGGTCATAGAGGACCTCAATGATTCACTACCATGCCATGTTTCGGCTTGTATAACTGCTAGAGGTGGATTTACTACCTACTGATTTATAACTTTTTCTATATAGCCATATCATCTTAATAAAACAACATGTTCTTCTGAATTTCTAGTCATTTGCTTATTTCTTCATACACTACATACTATATTTCCAGTTTCGTGATAGTAACTCGTTTCCTCCTGGGTGCATGTATTTTTTGTGACAGCGTGTATATGAAAATAACTCTTATATTGGAAATCATACTCTGTGCAAATTTCGTCAACATAAAGATTAAATTGCAAAATAAAACTGAATTACCGAATTGTGAGTTTCTACTTCAATATATAACATACTTTTAAATTAACCATGTATTCTACACACCATTGTATTCTACACAAATCAATGAGATAATCCATCAAAAAAAAGGAGTAAAATAATCATGTAAACCGAGAGCGATTTGATGCTAGCCATTAAATAAGAAATCTGAACATGTAGCGTTAAATATTTAAAACCGTATCAGTAACGTTATCAAAAAAAAAACGTAAATAACCGAATGAGATAAATGAAATTTATGTATTGGAATTAAGACACTTTGTTTTACACTAAGAATTAATGTAATACAAGACCAATTTTTGAACAACATTTTAAACTGTATTCTTTTGGCTAAACACAGCTGGTTTTACCTCCTTTAATCTAATACAAACATAATACTGGTAACGTTAATTTACGTTTCTATTGGTTAAGCCGATTATGTTCGGAATCGTGATTTTGCAAAAGCGTATAAATGGATAATATTTATGATATTTAGTATCATTTAGATTAGAAGATGTATATAAAATTGTTTTAAGAATATCATTACAATAAAAAATTATTTAAGTACACTATTTTGACAAAAAATGAACATAGACTGACCCATTTTCAAAATATTCTCCTTTTGTGAAAAATGCTTCCATTATAATAATATTTTACCTATATATAGCTCAGATCTCTGTACAGAGGCTCAAGTAGAATTTTTGAAATATATAACTTAGAAGTGGGTTTATCCATGTTTTACGACAATAGAGGGGAGAAATTTTAAGAATAAAACGCCGATAATTATTTTAAATGGTTGTAACTCTGAAAATAATTTAAATTTTTCAAAAATCATAGTTGAGCCTCTGTACAGAGGTCTGAGCTATATACAAGCAAAATTTTATTATAATAAAAGCATTTTTCACGAAAGGAGAACATTTTGAAAAAAGGTTATTCTAAGTTAATTTTTTGCCAAAATATTGTATTTAAAGAATTTTTTTTGTCAAAATGTCCTTAAAACAATTTTATACATGTATTCTAATCCAAGCGACACTAAATATCACGGAAATTATCCATTTATGCACTTTTATGAAATCATGGTTCCTAAAGTAGTTGGATACCTTAAAGGGATACAAATTCAGAAGAATGGAACAAAAATGTACTCTTGCTGCACTGTCACAACACAGCACTTAACACAAAACATCTTTTCTCCTGCCCTGCCATTCTGCCAAAATTGCAACACATTAGCAACGACCCCCGTTAAAACTTGTACGAAGAAAACTGCATTCAGATTGCCGATGCTATCTGTAGAATCATTGGTCCTATTTAATTATTATCCATGACAAGACACCAACCAACCATTGGTTAATGTGCCTTTGATCATTTGCTAACATATACACAGCGCCTACTTTTGCTTAAGGGAAATTTACATACATGCTTTGTTCTCTTCAAATCAATCCATTTTTAGATCCATAGAGATTTTTATTTGATTGCTTTCAAATGGATTTCGGTGAAAAATGCATATTTAATGAATGTTTCTAAATTCTATTTTATTAAAGATAAGTTTATTAACCATGGCCACATAAATCATAATTATAATATTTTTTTTATCTTCAAATACATGCACAAATTGAATTATGAACTTTAACAATACGTGGTCAAACTTGACCATTTGAAGGATTTCCTTCCGTCTAGACTCCGTTAACACATTACAAACAGAAATTAAGTTATAAATGAATTTATCATTAAATCGAATGAGAGAAGGATAACTTAAGAAACATAAATTAAATGAAAAAGAAACTCTACGGTGATATTTCTCAAGATGATCAAACACAAAGCAAATATGCATATTTGAAAGTAAAATTACATCCAAAAAAATACACCATAAAAATTTATACACAAAAAATAATTTTAATAAAAATACAACTATAATCCATAGTTCTTAGCATTATAGGGAAAACGTAAAAGCCAATCTATCGTTCTTTATTTTCTTCTCAAATGTCAATGGATAATTAACTTCATTTATGGCAGTATAATATTATTCTTTTATCTTCATACGACATCATTCATATAGCTTTCACCATATTTATTTTTTTTTTACATAAAAGAAAGACTCAAAAAAATTTTTTTTAAAGAAATTAGTTTACATAATCACGATAATATATGCATAAAACTTGGATAACAAGAGTTTACACAACCGAAATCTTGTTTACCTCAGAACCCAACCATTAATTCTCCATAACTAATTTTCAAGACATTATAAATAACACCCTTCAAAAATTTCTCTTCCGTCAAAATTAACTTGCGCTTAGAAAAAGAGAATATCTCTCCTCTAACTTATCTCTCAACCATATCTCATTTTCTAATAAAGCTGGCGATTCTAAGCAAGGGCTGCTTAAGACAGCCACCACCCTGCTTTTGCTATCTCTATTGCCCATCTTAGATGCAAAAGCAAGTCAACCACGCGAAAGGTTGAATGAAATTTAGAGGTAGAAAAAGAAATTCAGAAGAGTGAATATTTGACTGAAAATTAGATAAATGTAGCGGGGCCCCTTCAAGGGGCATTGATAAGTAGGACCAATTTTCACGGGATCAAGGGCTTAGCTGGGAGAGGGCTTGCAACTGTCATCCTGATGAATGGAGAATGGAATTTAGGGCTGCCGTAACTTTTAAAATGCCCTGATACACTTTGCTTGAATTTGTTTTAAAAGAGATTGCGCCAAATTTAAGTCAATGCCTTTCGGAGGGATCAGGTTTGACCTTTCAGACGTCAGAGGTTAAAAATTTAATCAATTTAACTTGACGTCTGGAGGGCTGTCAGATTCCATGTTTTGAGGGTAGGTTATAGGATTAAGCCATAATTTTAGTAATTTTTTTTTCCTTTTTGTAAAGCAGGTAAAATTGTTTGAGATGAAGATGGATCTCGTTTCAACGCAGTGCTTTTATCTAGCTTTATTATCAAGACGGATATTTATCTCAAATCTAAATGAATGTAATCATCTCAAGATTAACCTCATTCGAGTTGAAATTGAATGTCAACAGCAAAAGTAAGAGCGAGAGAAATTCGGCAATAAAAATTGTTCGTTGATTTAGTTAAACTGAAGGAATTGTATTGGCATTTGACAATAATTTGCCAGTTTTGTATGTATAAATCCAGAATAAATTTGTAATTCCGTTCTATAAATAGTTTAATCATTTTGGTAAGTATATTATTTTTGACCTCTTACATCGATTCTTCTTTCCTATCAAACGTTGCATACAACGATGTACACAAGGTGGAGTTTGGGGGTTCACATTCGCTGCCTCCCCCCGGCTAACAATTTTGTAATTTTTGCCAAATATTACCCCTAGACGCTTTGGTCTACATTTTCCTTAGAATGTAATCCTTTCCCCATAAGAGACATAATCCTTCCCTGTTTATGCTACTGGTTGCATAAATGTACACCATCTCTTAAAAAAATCTTTTTAACATTTCGCGTATAATTTCAAACTGACTAGAATGAAAACCGCAATAAAGAACAGAAAATAAGTCGTACATAGTTCAAATTGTGTGGCACAAATATATGCATAGGTTTCTGAAAAGTAATCGAATAATTTATTATGATTAACTTCCATTACTTAAATTTTTTATTTAAAATATGTAATTTATATGCATTTATCAATTGATATGTTTTAAAAATCCTTTCGAAGCAGAGTGAGTGTAAAAAAAATAATAACATATAAAACAAAACGAGGGCTTTTGATGACGGACCTCGCAATTCTGAACTTCGATCCAGTGCCGAGGACGATATCTGAGCTTGCACCTTCTTTCCAAATTACCACGCCACGCCAATGGTAAGATGCTTAAATCAGATCAACCAGTTCCCCATATAGGCAGGTTTTTAGTCGCACCGGGACTCGAATCCGCAACATTCCGGCAACGAATTCGTGACCATAGCCACTAGCAACATTCCGAAATTGAAACGTAAAATTTAAACTTTCCCATATGGATTTCTAATTCGCAGTACGGAATATCTCACTTCCGTGGATAATTGACAACGATAGAGCATTTTCAACTAAAAGATACATAAGCGAGTTCGTATTTTATCATTAGAAAATTGAAACTATAATTCAAACTAGATAAGAATAAAAGTTTGATTACACGTTCAGTGAAAATCGTTTAACACGAAACTGTGGGGACTGAAATATTTTTTCGTGTTAAAAGTTATTGCTAAAAAAGAAGAAAAAAACATATATTCAACAAAATTAAGTTTATTAGAGTACATTACATATAATAGTTGTTTATTTACATAGATATGTATATATGTATGTATTTAATAAAAATCAACGGAACAAAAACATTCACAAGAAAATGAAATTTAATACAAAAAATTTTCAAGTTCTTGTAAAAACAAAACGTTTATTGAGGTTTTGGAAAATAATCTGATATTTTTCTTTGCATTGTCCTTTTTAGCATCAAATTATTCGATGTCGTCCATTTTTTTTTAAATTCATTTCATCATTGGAATGTGCGTCTACATAACCGCACATACTTTTAATGATGTTCTTTATTTAGGATGAAGTGGGAACAGGAGCTGCATTACTCATTTCATTTTGTTGTTGGAATATGCATCAATGACATTTTTTGAACTTTGAACAAACTCCAAAATGTCTTTGCTATATATAACTGGGGATTTACATGCATTATCATCATCTACTGCAACGAATTCTTCCGATAATACAGTAGGGTAGTCCAATAATACAAAAACTTTCTCAAACATTTCACTCAATGTCTGGTGTTTTCCGTATTTTGTTCATTCCCAGAAGGAAAATCTTTTCGTGTTAAGCGATTTTTGTTGCGTGTTAAGAGGGAGGGAAATCATGAAAATACATAATAGTTTGCCGGAACCGTTGTATTATTTCGCGTTAACCGATATTTTGACTTATAAGCGTTTTCGCGTTAAACGTATTTCACTGTAAATAATTTTTCTTCATGCTTGGTTCGCCAAATATTTAATATTCTTGCCAAATATGACAACCCTTCTAGCAGCAGACCGAACTGCCATAGAGCAAACAATATTAAAACTGAAAAATCTAATCGTAAGGTCTTAAGTATGGCGGCACGTGGACCGAGTTAATTGACATTAAATGAAATGGTGGATTAGCGGGGCACTGAGATGCATGCAAATTGCTTTGGGAGGAAAACTGCCCGAATGCGAGGGTAGTTTCCATAAAATGTTCATCAACCCCAAAACGAATTTCGCAGTAGATAAAATGTTATATACGACTGGGATATTTTTATATTGCATCGAAATGATTTTTCATTTTATTTTACTTTACTCTAGAACTAATTCTATTATTTAAATTTCAAAAGAAATGTTTATTTACTTTCGTGATTTATGTTTTTCCCCCTCCCTTCTTGTATGTTATAAAAGATTTTAAAATAGAAATATGTTAGAAATAAAACAAATCCCAGATGTTGAAAAAAAAATATTAAGATATTTCGTTTTTACATGATTTAAACCATTTTGTTATTTAAAATGAAAAATAATATATTTCAAGTAAAAAGAAAAATGCTGTATATATATTATTTTTGTTCTGAAATTAATTTCGGATTCATTTGAAAATGTGATGTTCATTTTTTTTTTTTTTTTAATAAAAATAAATTTTAACAATCCTATGTACCGGAAAAGTAATTTTTTTCATTTGTTTTAAGTGAAAAGCGCAATTGATCAAACTACACTATAGTATCGCTTTAATATCGAAAATTCAATCAATTATAATAAATATTTTTAAAAAATAAATCATTTCCCCTTCTTGTTTGGATTTATATCCTATTATAGTGTTGGAAATTAATATATGTTATATGCTACTTCTTAAATGGGAAAGTCGCCGCGACATTCAATGGTTATGGTCACGAACTGTTGGCCAGCGTGTTGATGCACTCGTTAAATCTTTCGGAGTTCAAAGTCCTTCCGTTGGTAGTTTGGAGAGTGGAGTGTCAGCTCAGGCGTCGTCCTCGTCATTTGCTCGAAGTACAAAATTACGAATCGATCCAGTTATTGGTCGATCGCCAATAACTCGTGTTGCTTTATAGTGCGACATTAATAAACCCTCACTCTACAATGGAAAATATTTTTGTCAATCAGCAGTTTTTTGCTAGTGCTACAAGTGTGAATTTTGATCCACGTTCAAGTGACGAGAATGACACTTAAGCTGAGTTGTAGATGTTAAGTGTAGATTCAGCTTTACAAATTATGACTTAAAAGCATTAAATAAATTATAGGCTTCCAAATTTCAGTTCCAGGTTTTATATTCTTATAATTTTCTTTAGAAATACTTAATTATTCCATTTACCACAAGCTAACTAGGCATTATATTATTTTTACTTCTCAAGTTGAAAATATTTCAAACCTATCAAGTTAAACAAAATAAAATACATTTGTTTCAGTTCTATTACGTCCTATATGTCAATTAAGTCCTATATGTCAACTAGCTCTCCCCCCCCCCCCGTTATCTACAAGTAATACAATGAATTAATTTTAAAGTTGTAAGCAACATAATTTGTTCTGTTGAGTAAAGAGAGATAGTGTGAATTTCTTATTTAATTCTTCCAACATTCCACTTTAAGACACAAATTTGTGTAAAATTATATCTCATTAAAAAAAAAATTTATAAATTTGAAATGTTCGAAACCCTATCTTAAATCTCAAAGCACGTAGCATTTTTAATACACTTTCACACTTAAAAAAATAAATAAATGTTATATTCTATTTTCATTGAAGTCTGAATAAGTCTATTTGAATTCAAATTGTAAAAAATATATCATTAAAATTATAAAAATGTTAAATGTAGTTCCATTAACATTCCTGTGAATGCATCTTCTTAAGAAGATACTTATTCAAAACTCTTACGCGTAGTTTCACTGAAAACAAGCCATAGTGAAGCTCCTTGAATCAATGTTCCGTTTTCGAAGAAAGCAATTTAAGCAATGATCGATTATAAATTGAATTTGCTTGAATGTTAACTGCGGTGGTGGAGTGAATCGTGACTTGAGTTTTTGTCGCTTCGCACGACGTTAAAAAAATTAATCTAATTATCATAATTATGGGTTACGCTGTAAAGGTCACATCATTTAGCCTGTTAGCCTTTGTACAGACCTCTGCAAGCGATGAAGAAACAACAAAGTAATAAAAAGAAGACATCGCTTATGTGAATGTTTTCACCTTGCAGTTTGTACAAGAATCACGAATACGCCTTAAATGTAGCTTTCCAATACACACGTTTTTTACCAAATACATAAAGCCAATAAAATAAAATAAAAATGTGTGTATTTGAGTTCTAAAGTGGTGAATAATTTTACAATTCATTTATATAACTCAAATTATGTCGAATGTTGAAATGAGAATTTTGACATGTTAGGCGTATTCCTTGCCTTAAAAATAATTATTAGTTCTTTTCTTTTTCGGTTAGCGACATCATAGGTCGATACGAAAGGGCATCGAAATTCGAATTTAAATATATACTTCATAAATGATTTTTTTTTTACGCACGGGGGAATATAATTATAATGCTGCTATTTTACAAGAAATAAAAGAATATTGACTTTTCAAGGTATCTGACTAGTTTATAAAAAACTGAAAGATAAATTAAACATCATTCTTCTAGTTTAAAAATAAATTAATGATAGCAATGAAAGAACATAAATTTTTTTTTCTATTTTTGGGATGAAGAAAAATAAAAACTGAATAAGAAAATATAATAACGGAATGTTATCATCTAAAAAATAAATAAAATAACATAAAAAGCAAAAATGCATAAACAATTGAAATTGAAATTAAAATATGAAGCCAAAGCTTAAAACGTATAATTTTTTTAAAAAAATTTTAGCATTCAGTTTTCTTTTCTGATTTTGTGACTGGCTGGGTGGCATAGTTGCTTAGGCGCTGGCCTTGTGCACCCAAGTTTGCCCCATATTGGGGGATTTTCATAATGCAAAAAATTGACAGCGTCCTTGTCGTATGATTACGCGGCATGTTAAAAATCCCTAGAGAGCTTGTTTGGCATGGGTGCTTGCTCTTGGCAAAATTAAATTCTTAGTACAACTTCGCATCGTCAGACCTCGGTGCCTCCTGCTGGAGAGGAAACTGAGAGTCAAAACTACATGGTTGCAAATGGTTTCCGCTTATATGGTGCCACACTAAAAAGTGATACCAGTTCCCCGAGAATGTATTAGGTGTGCAATGGGACTTAACAATCCGCAGTCCCATTTTGAAAAAAAAATTTTTTTTTCCCAATATTGTATTAATTTTTTTTCACAAATCAATCTAGTATTTAAAAGAATAAAATATTAACATTTCGAAACTCTCCGAAATTTTTTTAAAAGCATTGTTATATTGATTTGCTAAAACAAATTAGTAGTGTTCATACTATCCAGCATTTTTTAAACAAATTTATTACTCAAAAATTTTAAATTGATATACATCACAAATTATTTCAGGTTAAAAAAAATGAATAAGAAAATACTATTTCAATTAAAAATCAATTCGATGCGGATTTATTTCCTCCAAGTTATGGCCAAGTTATAAATTACTTATCAGGTTAATAAAATAGTTCATTACCAGTTTTTAAATAAATATTTATATATTGATATTATTAAAATTATATTGAATTTTTTGAATGATATTTCTTTCTTAAAACCCAAATTCTTATAAGAAATAAAAGTGATATATTTTTCGCACTGAATGGTAACTGAAATGAAATAATTTTTATAGTAATAAAGGAAAATATTTTCTTAAATGCAAAAAAAAAAAAAAAAAAAAGTCTATGGTGAACACCTTTATCATTATTAAAAGGTAATGTTTTATTTCACCTGAGTAGAAAAATATATGTTCATCTAATCTCAATAAAATTATAATAAAATAAAATAATTCAATGCTACTACGAAACCGAAAATAACCTTAATTAATTATTTGCTCAAAGCGATGAACAGATTAAAAAAAGGTAAATGATATCAATAAATCAACTTTCGATTACCAGTATCAGACCATGAAGTTGCATTATACCTATAAATCAATACCTAAAAAACATCGATAATAGTTTCAGTTCAAATATTGTCAAAATTACATGTCTTTACAAAAGATTTTTCCAATTAATCTTCTAATAATAAGGAGATTATTTCTGCTAAAACACTGATGTTTTTAACGCAATCAATTAAGTCAACATATTTGAAAGCTATTGCTGCGAGGTCATAGGTCATTTAAAGGTTTCCAGATACAATTAACAAACATGATGATTATATATTTCAGAGAAAATAAAAGCATTTTTATTAATTTTAATTTTATTCTATATAATTCTGCATAAATGTAATAATATTTTTTTATTTCTATAATGAGCCGCAGATTGGTACTTTACCATTGCAGACCTAGTACATTCCCGGAAGCTGGCATCTCTTTTTAGTGCGGCACCATATAGGCGGATACCAATCGCCACAGGTAATTTTGACACCTAGTTTTCTCCTTAGAAAGAGCAACCTGAGCTCTGACAATGTGAACCTGTTCTAAGATTTAATTTTGCCAAGAACACCCAAGCCAAGAGACAGTCTAGAAATCTTTTGCATGTCGTATAGCATACCGTAGGGGATACTTTTATATTTTCACCATAATCTTTTTTAATAAATATAAGTTATATATATTTATACATAAATAATCATTTTCTTAATAATTTTAAGTTTCTGTATCAGCTTTTAAAATTAAATTTAAAAATTTATTTTTGTGTGACAAATTTTGACAAAATAAAATTATAAAAGATATATAACAAATTAATCATTCTAATTCTTGTAAGTTTTCACAAAAACCGAAAAACTGTAACTAGTGATAACATGGAAATGAACAATAATTTCGCAAAATAATTTTTACTTTTTAATAGACCAGAGTCTAACATAAATTCATGTAACCATACAACAAAGTATTTTCTTTAAAAAAATAATTGCTGAATATAAAATAAATACTGTTTTAATTTTTCAGTGTGTTCTTAATTTTTAATATAAAAGAATTTTTATTAGAAAATACGCTTAAAGTATCCCCAAATCATATTTAACTTTTTTTTAATAGTCATTGTCTTTGAAATTGCAGAAAATGTAACTGAAACTTTTTTTAAATTGTAGACCTCAATTCACAAAAATATTCGCCGATAATTATTTTTCTTTAATTAAAACTGACTATCCGTGACATTTATGACTTATTCTAAAAACTGGGTGGTGCAGAAACTCAGGGTGGTATTCTTTTACCTTTAGTTTTTATTCATACAGCACTTAAACATCCTCCCTTTAAGAAACCCTCGCTTCGCAGTGTTTCTTGATAACTTATGCTCTCTTTATTATTCATTAAATAATTCATGAACCTCAAAAAAAGGGAGTGTTCTATGTGCTTTATAAATGACACTTCAAGAAATATTAAATAATATTTAATTTAAAGAACCAAATTACCAGAAAGCGCGCTACATATATCATAACTTGATGACTTAACCTGAATCATAATTAATCAAGCAAGTTTTAGATGTTTCATCGTTTACAATATTCTTTCAGTATGTATAAATGCTCTTCCCAAGAGGTTTTTTTTTCTGTTTTTACAACATACATGCAATTATAATGCAAGAAAGAAACAGAGATTTTTCATCTCATAAAACTTAAAGTGACATTATATAAAAGTTTGAGGATAAGTATATTTTACAAAACAGCTTGATGCATTAATAAATAAAAATGAAAAGGGGCAATAAATATTCAATATATAGTACTCGTAATTTCACTAAAACGAATTTCAAGACATTCAATTCAAATTTAACCCGAAGAAAGCATGTATTCGTTACTAACGCGTTAACTCGTACTTAAAGTTAGTTACTCGTAAATAACGTTAAACATCCCAATACTTTTTTATAATTATTTTTATTGTACACGATAAAAGTCGTAATTTCAGTAAATATTTTAAATAAAAGAAAGTATACTTACCTACTTTTAAGAACTTTTTAATTGTAGTTTTATTGTCCTTTGGTGATCAATAAATAGCATGTTGAACTTTTTCTTGTCTGTCTTTTTGACAAGGCACAGTGCGATACACTTGCGGCTTTATATCTTTCTTGATGGAGTTTTTTAGGTAGCATTTGAACATTTTTATTTCAACTCTAACATTTCATGTTCATTTCTTTTCTCAAATTTACTTTCTCTATCAAAATTAACATGCTTTATTTCATCAGGTTCTTCCCTTGCTTGATCAGTTTCAACTTCATCCAATAGAATCACAGATGCTCCTCCCCCATTTCTTTTTTTTTCAATTCATACTATTAGCTCACACTCTCTATATATTTATCTTATTCCAATTTTCAATCGTTAATAAAATACTTTCTATTAATCCAATCAAATTCAAATAATTTTTTTAAACTTGTAGTGGATGACACTTGATGTTAATACAGTTTTTTCAAATATTAATTCAATAATTAAGTTTTATTTTTTAATTTTAAATTTATTCTGCGTTATTTCCGTCGAAGTTACAATTAGCTGCAACAGAAGGCACCATTATGTTTTTTCTAACAAATTAGAAATTGACGTTAAATTTTTTTTTATATATTACTTGTTTTATATTCTGTTCATTTACATTTATAAACCATAATAAGTCGTACAACGTAGTAATCAAAACTAATAAGTCGTTCACAAGGGAAAAATGTAACCTGTTCACTGAAAATATTTTGGAACAAAAGTGGCCGCGCAGGGAACTCAGTCAAACCAAGTACCTTAAGATTGTAAAAAATGTTTGCCATTTCCAAAAAGAGGAATGTATGTGACAAATACACTTGAGTTCTCATGAAGACTCTCATGTAGAAGGATACTGAGATCATTGGTAACAAATAAATAATTTTTCCAGAATTAAAGAATTCGTGAACCCGGGGTAACTTTGTGATCCGCGCGACCGCTCCCGGGTTAAAGACCAATTCCTCACAATGGAATATATTAATTTTTATTAGTTTCATTATAAAAAAATCCTTTTACCCATACAATTTCTTAAATTATGATAACTTAGGAAAATATATACGAACCTCATAATTTCCTGCAAGCAAAGAACCAGCTTGGCCTATGTACAAAGTAGACGCAGTATCAAAAACTAATTTCTTAGGGATTCTTCGAATTTCTACGCTGGCATATTCTTCACAATTGTAAAAGAGAGTAACGTTATTCAAAGCTACTCGTATTGCTATCCTATGAAAGAAAAAAAAAGTTCAATAAATAATATTATACAATCCTTCATAAATTTAGATTAAGCATTGATTTTACTTAGCGTCAGTGAACAGTTCCCGTAAAATCCGGCGTATAACGCGCACTTTTAACACAAAAAATAAGATCGAAATTTAAGGGTGCGCGTTATACGCCGGATATAAAAACGATAGTTTTAAAAATTAAAAAAAGAGATGAGCATAAAAAAAATTAGGCTTCTACTTATATCGAAATACAGTTTATTTAAAAGAAATGACATTCTTTATGAAATTAAAGGGTTGTAGTTCATAGAAGTATATATTCTATTTCTTCAAAATCTTGGGATAATACCTCGAATAAAATTACTTAAAAACGTAAAAGTATTGCTAAGTTTCTTTGTAAAAGAGGAGGTGCGCGTTATACGGAAAATATATCTAAAAATTAAAAAATACAGCTCGAAAGTACGGTACATAAAACACGAAGTAACGTCATTGGTTTTCCAATAACGAAAAAAATTGTTTTTTAAAATAATAATATAAATAAAATAAATTTTTATAAAAATTAAAACCGATACCTTACTAAATGCTTAGGATGTACTGATATGCTAGTAATGTTATTATATTTTAATGAATGACTGAAGTGACTCATTGTTGAACGTCATTTAATTTATAATTATGTAACCTGAGTGAAAAAGTCTCGATAATCTCCTTTTTCTTGCTAATAATTACTTGCTTGTATTTCTGAAGGATAAAAATATTTCTAAAGTGTATGTTAAAATACAATTTCATGAACAGTGAGAAACCATGTTTTGAAAATTTCCTCAGCGGACTCATTCATGAATGAGAATGATTATTTTATGGTTTCTGGAAGAAAACAAAATATACTCTTCGAAAAACACAGAAGAAACAAAGTATGCAGATAAAAAGGATTTATTTTAAAGGCAAATTTATATTTAAGAAAGAAACTACTATTGTTAATTACTTTGTATAGTTTGCTTCATGATTAATCTAGAACAAGTGAAAGTTATTTCTAAATGATTTTAATTTTATTTGGTATTTCCTGAACGAAGTACTTATGTAGTAGAATACGTACAACTGTTATTATCCTGATTTATTTCCTAAAACGTAAATTTTTATGTTTTTCTCTCATTAAAAACACTTTTGTTTAAAATATTTGTCATTATTTTTAGAACAAGTTTAAAACTATCTAAGACATTTTAAAATTGTAAATAATCGAAAGAAGAGTAAGAAATAGTTTGTGATATAAGACATTCAGTTAGTATATATACATCTTGTGATTGTTTCTTAGTTTCGAGTTCGCACTTGACGAAGTTTGGTATGTTAGAAAATTTAACATTCACTCACTGTACTTTGATTAACACTAGATTTCCCAAGGAAGTCATTTTGACTGCTTTTTAAATTCATTTAGAAAAACAATTACATATATAATGCCCAATTTCTTAGAATTTTTTAGAATATATTTTTTTTCCAAGTGAAGTAAAGTTTTTATTGTTAATATTTACTAATAACTAGTTATATGACTGTAAATAATATAAAAAAATATTAAAAGTTAATTTTAAACAAATTTTTTTACACAATAATCATTCTTTCACGATGCACAATGACTGCTTTTGGGCAATATAGGTATGTATTAAATTTCAGTCTTTCTAGTGTTAATAATTTTTTTTTTACTTTGACAAAAATTTAAAAATTAAACCCTTGACTAAACGCTTTCAGAACATGATCAAATAAGCATTGTGTGGTTTTATATTTTTTTACAGAAATTACTTAAGGTATCCGTCTACGTTCGGAACCGTGATTTTGCGAAAGCATATAAATGGATAATATTTATGATATTAATGTCACTTAGAACAGAGTAATAGTATAAAATTGTTTAAAGAATAGTATTACAATAATAAATTATTTAAGTACAATATTTTGACAAAAAATGAACATAGAAGGACCCATTTTCAAAATATTTTCCTTTTGTGAAAAATGCTTCTATTATAATAATATTTTGCCTGTATATAGCTCAGACATCTGTACAGAGGCTCAACTAGAATTTTTGAAATATATAACTTAGAAGTGGATTTATCCATGTTTTACGATAACAAAGGGGAGAAATTTTAAGAAAAAAAGGCCGATAATTATATATATTTCAATAGGTTGTAACTCTGAAAATAATGTGAATGTTTCAAAAATCATAATTAAGCCTCTGTACAGAGGTCTGAGCTATAAACAGGCGAAATATTATAAAAATAGAAGCGTTTTTCATAAAAGGAGAACATTTTGGAAAAAGGTTATTCTAAGTTAATTTGTAAGTTATTTGCTGCCAAAATATTGTATTTAAATAAATGTTTTTTGTCAAAATGTCCTTAAAACAATTGTATACATGTATTCTAATCTAAGTGACACTAAATATCATGAAAATTATCCATTTATGCGCTTTTTTAAAATCACGGTTCCGAACGTAGTCGGATACCTTAAAGCATTAGTTAGAAACGAAATCTACATTGTAGTGGTCAAATAAGTATCTATATTAGATGTCAATAATTCTCGAAATAAGCCCCTTTCATTATTTTCACATGTTTTACATTTATTAAGCATTAATACGTACAAAAAATTTTAATGGTAGAAAAATAAGTCTCGACACTCGTCTCCTTTTTAGTGTAAAACACTTTAATTATTTAAATGAACGAGAACCTTTAACCTTTTAAATAAATTCAAATATTTCAATGTATGTTAGTGTTTTGAATTATTTATTTAAATTTTTTTATCAAGTTTTCTCTATTATTAAAATTTTCATCTCTTTTCGATGAATATAAAATATACATTTCGATTACAAACCAATTGCAAATATTTGTGCTTCATGTAAAGAGATATGATTATGCTTCATTACTAGTGTCCTATAAAATATATATCTGAATATAAAAGAAAATTTCAAATGCCTATCACAATTTAGTTGAAATTGCAAGTTCGATATACAGCATTGTCTAAGTAAGAGCAAGAGAGGTACAGTAATTATATTAATCATTTTTCTAATCTCTAAAATCTTCACGATCATTCTTAAAATTTAATTTAATTCAGGAACACGGGAATGATTGATAGTACTATCATTGAATAAGAAAGTTAATTGCCCTCTCGTGAAAGGGTGAAAAGTTGGTAGGCGGAGAAACAATTACTCTTTTTGATTATATATTGGTCATTTACTGTCCAGTCGCTCAGTAGATTATTTAATAGCGATGATTTATTTATAATTTTTAGATGCTATTTGAGAACATGAGAACGTGTCATTTATAATGATTTCAAAACCAAAACTAATTTTTCCTTATTATTAATTATTTATTTAACCAAAAGTTACCAATTTTTAAAAATACATTCCATTATTCAAACAATTCTAAAAACGAAACAAAAAAAATTCCGAATAAGTTAATCAGAAGTAATATATCTACAATTATAGCGACAAATACTGCAACCACATGTGCGACATCATGCGACTTTTTGAACGAACTCGTATTTTGCTGTAAAATTAAATTTACATTGATAATACAATGTTTAAGTATTCATTGGTGCATTATTTCGTTTTACTTCCTGACTCATAAAGAATGACGAGCAGGTTGTTTTTCCTTTTTTTCCCCCGAAATAAGTTAAATTTCACGTTCAAGACAAAATCTGCATGCTCCAAACTCTGTAAAGGTAAATATTTTCTATTTTAACATTTTATATTTCAAGTCTATTAAAAGGATTGCTGTTTTTATGATTTGTTTAAATTTTACTTCCAGTAATTATTTTGTGTGTGAAGAAGCTAAATAAAGCTGTTAAGTTTTTCTCTTAAAATTTACCGCTGTATTATCGGATAATTTACCGTAGCCATACTCATAAACGGAAAATACTGTAGAGTCATTTCTCTGTTTATCTATACAGTTGTATATATAGAAAGAGAGTGCCATATAAAAGAATGACATTTCTAAAATAAAAATTATTTGGTGTGCAAGAACACTTGCACACACTAAATTATTATATCTGCGACATTACAGGCATTTCGAATTGTCTATCGATTCCTTGATATTTGTTGCTTGATCTTTACTTGCATAGTAATATTTATAAAGTGAGTATATATATATAATATTCGCGCGTGCGCATAAGAATACTTTCGTATTTATAATAAATACAATGAAGGGATATTATTTTTTGTTAACATAACTTTTAAAATTACTTGAAGTCTAAATTACTTATTCGAAAGCGGAAAATTAAATAAGTGATGAAATTGACAATTTTATAAGCATTTACCCCAAATCGTATTTACTTTTACCAAATTTGTTTTAATGTATTGAGAAAATTCCAATACTTCTTATGTTTCTTAATGAATCAAATTTCATTTTTGTATTTCAGTTTTAAAAACATGGAGATACTTCGTAATCATACATAAATATTCTTCTAAATTTACACCGAAATTACGGAGTCGAAAATTGTTCCAAGTTATATTTTATTTTGGATAGTTGATCTCTACCTATATAGAGAATGAATAGCAGCTATTTTGTCACGTGTTTGCGTTCGAATTGTTGTTTTTATTTATACGAACATTTTTTCACAGAGATAAATATAGAAGCATTAAATTTTAAAATACATTAAATAACTATTATTTAAATGACCCTACCCGCGAGATTTTTTTTTTAAAAAAAAAGGAATTACTATCATCTTGGTACACACCTCGTCCACATTCCAAGAAAATCTGGCACGGTGAAAGTGGTGAGAGGTTGGGACGTGAGATGCATGTCGACATCGGTGTAATATACCGTCAAGTTGACCGTCGACTCGCCGGATGGAACCAATTTTAGGCCTAGCTGCACTACGGTTTCAGTGGGATTCACCACTAAAACAAAACAAAAATAAATATTTGAGAATATACAACGTAAACAAAAACAGCAAATTAACATCATAAGCTAACTTCACCTAATTGAAATAAATAGCACTCAAATATTTGCTCACAGAAAAATCATTCAAATGTAAATATTAGTGTATTTAAATGACATATACCCGTTCACAGCAATGATTATTTAAAATCAAGAAACCATTAACTAAAATAAAATTAAATTATAGCTTAAATAAACTAAAAAACACCCTTTTATAGTTAATTGAACTAAGTTGTAACTTAAACTTTTAGTCGCCAAATCTGGAAATGGGATATGAAAATGGGAAATTGTTTCTTCTGATGATCCTGATCAGGACAATGGAACAAAATTATTGTATTGTCATCGATCCTGGACAAGTGAGCAAAACTTCGAATTAATTTGACCATTTAAAGTGAGTAAAAATTGAGTTCAAAGATTCCGTTACATACATGTGAAGCTTATAAAAGGGTGTTAAAAAGGGATTTTGGGCTTGGAAGAAAAAGGAACATTTTACTTTCATGTGTTTGAGAACAAGATATCAAATATCAAACATTTTGTATTTATAAAACAAATTTAATTGAATTTTTGTGAATAACATGTTATACAATACGCTGCTTCACCTACTAAGGAAATTAGAATATCATATTAATATTATAGAAATTGCTTCCGAGAAGTGTTTCTACTGAGTTTTCTATTTTCTAGCATCAAAAGAAAATATCCTTAAACTAAAAAATAATTCAACTGGTTTTGTTATGATCTTTATTACTTTTTAATTATTAGTACGTACCATAAAATTCAAATAGTTTTAAAAAGAAACTATAAAAAGTTTTTTCCTTTATAATTTCTGTAACCTATTCTAACTCCACATAAAATGAATAGTATAAAAATTGTGCTTTTTAAAAGGACTCTGCTATATAAGAAAGTTATTTGAAAACAATTAAGTAGATTATATCGAAAAAAAAATTATTTTTTTTGCTAAACATTTCAAATTTAAAAAAATGCTTTTAGTATTCCTAAATGCAAATAAATACACTTTAATGATATACTGTGAATTATAACTTAAAATGACAATCACAAACAATAAGTTAAAAATATAATTCTTAGACAGTATTACAATTAATGAAAACTATTACTACACTCAAAAACAGTTAAAAACACACACTCGATTCTTGTGAAGATTTCTATAAAGATATTTTGCATTTTCTTTTATGATTTAAATTATTCTATCTGTGTGTTCCATGAAAATGCAAATAAATAATGATTTTAACAATGAAAAATAATCCCATTTCATTTAAATTTCAATTAAAATGTAAAATAAAGTATAAAAAAGTTCCAATTTAGCAAAAAAGAAGCAAAAGAACTATTGAAAATAAAGGGTGGAAATGTGAAAGAATTGAATTAAATTTAACATATTACAAAAAATAAAGATAATCGTATCAAAAGATCACATTGAAAAGGTAATGAATCATAAACAAGAAATTATGTTAGGTAAATGATGTTAAAAGCATTAATATTCACTACATTATTATACTAACAATGATCTCACGAAAATATAATTTTGCTCACGTAAATAGAAAATTTACATATGAATAAAACTGACTATATGACTACGTTAAAAGTTGCTTTGATATCAGATTTAATTTTAGAAAACTATTAATAGTTTTTTTATAATTTTATTTTTTTATATCTTGTGTGGATGTTTAATGATGATATCTATATTTAAGCATACAGAAAGTTGAAGTTCAACGTTTAGTATTATTCTAAATATTTTATTTAATGAATATAATGGATTAAACCAAGTCCTACAAATAAAATAGTCACATTTCCTACATTTTTCATTAATCTCAAAATAACTTATGCTATTTTGAAAATTAAATTTGTATTTTTGACTAATATTTAGATAAAACTTTTTGATTTATCATGGTATTTGTAAAAGTAAAAAATGGATTTTCTTCACACAAGAAACATATAAAAAATAAATCTGCTCTTATTTTTGAAGTAAATTTTAATTTTTTATTTTGTTAAATATATTAAAAATAAATTTAGTAAAAAAGTTTCATAAAAATTTGCTGATTTAATCAAGTTTGATTAGATCCATCTTAAAATTCAGAAGTTTGGAAAATTACGGATTATTTCTTAAAAATTAAATTTCAGTTATATGTGATTATATTCATTGAAACCCTATCTACATAAAATTGTTTAATATTTTTTAAATTTTGAATCTGTATTTATAATGATATTTTTTTTCAACCAAAATAACGTTCTGTAAAGTTTTTCGGTGAAAAAACTACAAAACTATTGAGTATAAAATTTGCCCACTGCTATAATATGCTTTTTGATGCTTACGTTTGCCTTTAGTAAAGGTTAAAAAAATATCAAAGATACTGAAAAGGAAACAAGTCTTCTTTATTTTTTAAAAAGAGATTCTTCTTAAAATACATATAAATTAAATATACAACCCATTGTAGAAAGAACTGATCGAAAAAAGCGTACTTGATACTACAAAAAGTATACACATTTATACTACTACATAAGAAAACAACACACCAAGAAAGATTTATTAGAATGGGAAGAAATTGTGCATATGCGCATTATGGTAGAATATGAAACTGATCAACTTTTTGCGGCAAATGACAATGGTTGGAGCATAAAACATTTATAATAAATGCAAAGGTTTTATGGAATAACATATTCATTCATATTATTCTGTCGACTCATGTGGACTGTACCACTGCCTCTTAGACAGATTCATGAACAATATGAGCTTCTGTCACCATTTGAGATGTTCAATTGAACTAAAGGAAACAGGTTGATAAAATCACAAAGGATCGCTTGACAGCTGGATAGGAGCGATGATACCATTCGACGATGTTGGCAAGAATGGGAGAATTCTAACCGTACAGATTACTAAGAAGATAACAGTAAAAGCAAAGCCATGATAGAATGCGAGTATAGTGATCGTCCGATAGACATTCATAGCCCTTGATGCGCCCAGTGGCGTAATGTAAGCCCTCGCATTAGGTAAGGCCCAGGGATTCTAGGGGGCCCAAAGTCTGATTGACTCTAAGAACGTATTTAGGCGTAGGGCCCAAAACCTGACTTTGTAGGGGAGCCCTAATGTTCCCCGTTACGCCACTGGATGCGCCTTCGCATCGTTGTGTAATCGGAACACCAGTGATTGCCATTATCATGGAAAGGCGACTCAACGAATGGGGACTTAAGTCACTGAGGCCATTACACCGACTGCCTATCATCGCGTTTGAATGGATGCTGGGGTCATTCAAACTGGAATCTCAAGGACTAGAATATAAAGGTTGATAGCGATGAGTTTCTTTTTGAACTAAACCGATAACCAACGATGAAGTTCTTGGAGACGTCCAGGATAACTGTATGATAATTATCTATCTTTCCACCCTATAGTCCAACAACCAGAAAGTATAGTAAGGAGTGCAGGACCTTTGATTGTCATCCGTGACACCTTCATATAACGGCAATACGTCTACGTGGTTCTACATCCCTTAGTCTATTCTTTTCTTTCACGAACAACTCCTAGGCCAATATTTTGATAGGATAATGCCCATCCGCGTACAGCACGTCGTTCTACTGCTTGTTTTCGTGTTCCTCCAACATTCTCTTGCTGGCATGATCTCCAAAGTTCTCCTTTTCTCAACAGAACATGTCTGAGTTTAAATGGGCAGGCGTCTCCGATCCTTCTGGATCCCTACTCGCATATTGTAAAGTGTGTAGAAGCCATCTCACAAGAATATATTTTCCTTTAAGAACTAATAGCCAGCAAAACAACAGCCTGCATCAAGACCATATGTGTATCAACGTACTATCGCTTTTTTTGCGGTTATAACTATTTCTTAAATAAAATATGCAATTTGTATGATATTGTTAATGTTTCGTTTTCATTATGCATACATCACATCTACAGGTTTTCGTCCCAATCAGGTAACCCTTTTTGGTGCATTGTTTTAATGTTACAGAACATAATTAGGAATTAATGGTACAGAGCGTAATTTTTAAAAAATTAAAATTGTATGGGAATTATTTGTATTTCAAGAGATCAGTCTAATTTATGTTAAGATTAAAAAAAATAATACTGCTATTTATCAATAATGATATTAAAGTAATTTCGGAGACAGAGGGAGAAATTTCAGCTGGGCAGTGTAATATCCCTCCGGGTTATTTTTAATTTTTACGATACGTTTATATTAGACTGGTGGAAAATTACTAAGAACGGGTAATATTATTACCTAAAGTAAATACAAAATTAAAGCCAGCAAAATGCTCAAATTAGAGTAAGTTGTAGTAAGACAGGAAAAAAAAGTAAGCTGTGCATCTGTAAATTTTTCACTTCAATAAACATATTTGTCACATTATAGAGTTGATAAGAAATGTAAAGGATTTGACTTGTGCAGACGGGTATTATTTAAAGTGAAAGTTTGGCAGAAAATTGTCAGTTGATGAACATAAAAATTTAGGTGTAGATACCATTGATATCATTTAGATGATTTTACACTTGAATGCATTATTGAAAAATTGAAGAAGGGTGAAAAATAACAGACTTTACCAAAAAGTTCGGTATCATCCATAATAGGAAAGATCGCGTTTTAGGTGTAACACCTCCTAAAGACAGGTACAATGTCGTTCTGGGGGGAAAAAACGATCGGCGCACCACAACCTAGAAAGTGCGGATGAGTTAACTGCTGCCACAATTTAAAGGATCTTCCAAAAACGGTGATCAGATGATTGGGAAAAGAACTTTAAACCTAGAGACCTGTTGTGTGTTTTCTGTTTGCAATACTTCACCGTAGAGCTTATTTGTAGAGGTGTAGTGATATTCGTAACTCGACCAATCAGGATAGAGTCTGCATACTTTTCTCCTTTTAGAGCTGTTTCAATTTAAGTTATGATTGTAGACAACTTATCTGGTGTGAGAGTGGCACTGCTTATCTGCACTGCTATTATCCAGGACTAATATCCAGTGGCACTGCTAATAACCAGGAAAGGGACCTATATCCTAGAAAGAGTATAAATGTATGGGTCGGCACCATGATCGAAGACTTCAAGCTCCTGCATGTGTTTGAAACTGGCACAATCTTTGGCCAACTTTCTGCTGTTTTAAGTCCGTCTTTTCCGTAATGTTGTCAATGAAAAATTTGTTTTCATGAACGACAATGTAATCGGGTCATTAAATAAACTTTTTGAAACTTGTGTAAACAGCTAAGATGTTCAACTATTAGTAGGACCACCTCGTTTTTCGAGTCAAAATTCATTTGAAAATATTCGAGAAATCTCAAGGAGGTGGTTTGTAAGTCTGAAATATCATCCAAGAAACAAGAACACCCTCATCCATGCACTTGAAGAAGAGTGAGAAAAATTGCATCAGTAATTACTAAATCACGTTGTGCAAAGCCTTCTACGAAGCGTATAGAATGTTTTAACAGACTCAGTGGAGGATATATAATTATAGTAAATATACTCACTTATGATTTAGCACTCAGCATTTGTTCACTAGTGTATATTTTGTTATATGGGAAATTTGTATTGTATAAATACCATAATCATTGATAACAATAATCATCTATATAATAAAAAATTTAAAATTTGATCTGATTCTGTGGAATTAAAATAATTAATCATTTGAAATTAAGCATTCTTTCATTCATCATTCGAAAGAATTAAGCATTCTTTCATTCATCATTCAAAATAATTAAGCATTCTTACATTTTATATACCATTTTATAATTCTCTGTCTCCTATCATGAAAGCGATTAATAGTGTTTTTCCTCATGTCTCAATAAAAAGAATAATTTGGAAAAAAAAAACTAAAATAATATTTAATAAAGCACTAACGTATTTATTTTGTATATACTTTCTTTCCAAAAAACATTTTAATTTTTTACGGTTTAATTTAAATTATTTTTAATTCATGGAGTTAATTTGGTTCGTTCGAATATCTCTGACATTCCTTATCGTACTAAAATGTATGAATGACATAAAATCGTACTTATAACTAAACGACCTTTGTTAAAACACAACTTGAAAAGCTTTTACGGACTTTGAAGATCTCACCTGCAAAAACGTATCCTCCATTGGAATTACTTGGCTTCAACGTGACTCCTATAGTGAAATCTCTGAACAAAGTGGGCGGAAGATAGAGCCTGTAAGGGGCTTTGATGTCAGCTTCCGGCTCTAAGAGGAAGGCTGGAAATCCATCTGGACCTATTACAAAGCCTACTCCAGGAGTGACGAATGGAATTTTTATGGCTTGCAAAAGGTCTTGGACCCGTGGATGACCTAAAAAATATATAATCCATTTCGATATTAAAAATAGGTATTTTATTAAGAAGGAATACGATTATAAAAGAAAACCTGGTCATTAGTTATAAAAAGAAAAGCTGAAATTATTACATTGGAAACATTATAAAAATAACTTTAATCAATCTAATAATCCTTACTTTTTTCAACTTTTAAAAACATTTACAAGAAATTCTTCCTAGCTAAATATTTAGACATTACAGAGTCACGTTTTTCAAATTATTATGACAGTGTTGTTATTATTTTTTTTCCATATAAAAGTCATGCTAGCTTAGTACCAGAGTCCTGAACCACATAATTTATTCGAATCTCGAACATATGGCGTATTCATGGTATGGTATTGTGAGTATATTGGGAACCGTTGTATATTAATCCTTGTTGAGTTTTAAAGTGCTAATGTAATGGAGCTGATAACTTTAAAGTATGAAACATTTATTTTAGAAATCACTTTCGTCATTTAGTAGTTATACAAAATTAAAGGCAGAAAAGGTTAAACTGTTATGAAAATTTAAAACAGTATTACTTAAGTAAAATACGATCTTATTAATTATAATCCTTCTGCGGGTATTAATAGTTAGACTATCAAAACTTTCTTAAAAATTCATTGTATGTAATATTCTATCAAGTTATCAAATATTCTTGTATTCTCTACACCAGAGGTGTTGAACTCGCGGACCGCATGGGGCCTACTATGAACGGCCCGGCCAATATATCGGCGCTCAATAATATATAATATAATAACGCGAGTAAAGATAAGACAGGTAGAATTCATTAAACGTTTTTTTGATTATACTCTTTTTTTTTGCTATTATTAAACAAAATACATACATTTATTTCGAATATATTTATTATTTTTATTTGAACACTAAAAGCATGCATCCAGTAATATCATATGAGTTTGACATCTCTGCTCTACATATGACACATAGAAAGATTACTACAAATAAACTTACAGTTAATCACGAACCAACGTCGAATTTAAATTTTTAAAACTATATGTACCCTAAGTACTACAAAAACTTAAAATTTAATAAAATTTCTAAACTTTAATAAAGTTTTTTAAAATATATTAAAGCATTTTTTCTAATATTGTTATTCAGCCTTTTCCTTTATTAAAAAAAATTTACACAGATATTTGAAGAATTCAAACAAACACTTTCTAAATATTTTACGAGGAAAAATGAATTGAATATTTATGAAAATCAAGAACAAAGGCACACCCATTGTAGCCAAGTATGCAGGACCTCCTATTTCAGTGCTTAAATTACCATTATTAATGTCTAAAAATCCCGTCACATTTGAAAAGCTCAGGCGTGCACTTGTATGAAGTTGTTAACATCTTCACAAACACAAGGAAGAGTTGTTTCAATAGTTCATTAACGTACTTTATGTTTAAAAAATATATACAGATTATTTTCATAAAAAATACTGATTGCTACCTTCATTACTAAATATAAATAATTACAAAGACATTACAAGTAAAACATGTGTCATTTTTACGATCATTATTCTATTTACTTTGTTCTTTATCTTGTACTCATTATAATAATTCAAAAATAAGTATTTAACTTATCAATCATTATTGGCATTACTGTATTCAGGAGAAATTACATGATATTTTGTTATTTGCTTAACTTTTTAAAGCAATTCCTTTCAATATTATAAGCATTTTTAAATAAGTTTTTATTATTTTAGAGCATTTGCATCTACAGTAATCTTTTAATTTTATTCAAGATGCATTTTCTCAGTAATTAAAATAATTAATAACATAGCATTTATATCATTAATCATCATTATCGTCATATAGATTGAATCTATTCTGAAATATATCCGATTAATATTCTAAACGGCTATTTCCTTACATGATTTTTTTGTTTGTTTAATGGAGAATATTTATAACCCCGTGCACTACAAAGTATCACACGGGGGCTTGCATAGAAGTAAGCGTGAAGCACACTTCACAAAGAAGAGAAGGATTACAGTACAAACATCCATGTCTTACCCGGGATTCGAACCCAGACCCTACGGCACAGCTGTCAGCGTCACTAACCACTATACCGGATAGGCAACTTATATAATATTTATAGCATCACATTTTCTTTTTGTATTTTTTTTAATATACAACCGTAACTTGTACTCGCATATCACTGTTTTGAGAAACCAATGACATTTGTTTTTATTTTTTTTAAAAACAATCGTGTAGTGAGGGAAAGAATTATCTTTTAAAAATATATAAGCATTAATTAAATATACATTTACCCTAAAGCTTCTTTAAAGGTCTGATAGCAAAAATTTTTCCACTAAAACTGTTCGCATTTGTTGATTATTTTATATATTTTTGGTAAAAAATTTAATTGTAACATGCATACACTGAAATGACAAAAGCCATTGGATATCTCTAATACCGTGTATGAGATCCTTTAAACAGCAAAGTGTAGCAACTTGCGGAATTTACTCAAAAAGTCGTCGGAAAAGTCTTCTTGAAAAACGTTTAACCTAGCTGTCTTCACAGACGTCAATAGTTGCAAAAATGCACTAGAGGGAGGATTTTGAATGCAAATTGACCTTCCAATTATATTTCATATACATTTAATGGGATAAGGGACATCATCAATCATTTGCTAGAATTCTCCAAAATGTATTACAGAATAATAGCGAATGTTTATATCCTGATGACATGTGGTGCATCATCATCCTGGAAAATTCAACTTTGGTTGGGTAATGAAATCCATGATTGGCTTCAATTTGTCTCAAAGTAGCTGAAAATAATCATTTCCAGTCAATAATTTGTTCAGTTTGACCAGTGGATCCAGTATACGCCAAGTAAAACCATTGTGAAGCCACCATTAACTTTCACAGTGCCTCGTGAGTAGGTCTGTACAATACTCAAAAATCCTCTGTCAATTCTTACCAACTTATAAATCCTGACTCATCAAACCAAAGTATTTTTTCAATCATCTAAGGTCCAAGCCGATGTGTTCACGAGACCAGCAGAGGCGCTGCAGGCGATTCTGTCTTGTTCGTAAAGACACGAACGAAGAAGGTCTTTTCCTATAATGGTCCTTTTCCCGTAGCATTCCAACAGTACCAAATTTTGCTGCTTTATCTTCGTAGACATGTCTGTCATACGTGCTACAATAAATTTTGCTGTTATTTGCCGATCGCGCGAGAGTTATATTTATGTCGCACTATGAACCTGCACGAGGGCCATTGGCGACTGCCCTCGTAATAGTGAGCCATGGTCAAGTATAACCCCCTCTCCTAACTTCCATATAACACTAACGGAAGGCTGTTTGAGCCTCGACATGTTTAACTCGCAACGGCCTCCTATACACGACGCGTCTTCAGCAGCAGAGGTACGACTCATGACATGCCAGCAACGAGTTCGTTACCTTGACCCCCTAGGCTACCTCAGCCACGTTATTTTCCGCATTGTTATATCTGGTTGTACTGGCTGATTGCTCCACACAGACGTCGCTGGTCTCGGTCATTAAGTAAATGCTGTCAGCAAATGCGTTGACCATATTTGGAAGCAATGCCTGAAATTATATATCCTCACACAATCTTGATATCGATTAAAAATTGATAAATTCCCAATTTTCGAAATGGAATAACCCATGCGTCTAGCTCCAACTGGTATTCCATGTTCAAGTTCTGTAAATCCATGGCGTGCGGTCATAATCACATCGGAAAACTTTTCACTAGAATCACTTGAGTGCGAACGAAAGCTCTGACGATTCACTGCCCTTCTGAATAGAAACATGATACTCAATTTAATACAAATGTATTACGTTTCAATTTGTAAGTATGGTAATTTCAAAAATAAATAACTACTTGTGCAATAGTTGACTACTGTAGAAAAGCCTATATTTATTTATTTACCGTAAAATCCTGCGTATGACGCGCACTTTTAACACAAAATAAGATCGCAATTTAAGGGTGCGTGTTATACGCCGGGTATATAAAGTGAGAGGATTAAAAATAAAAATTAAAAATGAGCATAAATAGATGAAAATTAGACTTCTATATAGATCGAAATACTGTTTATTTAAGAGAAATGACATTCCTTTATTGAACTTAAGGGATTGTAGTTCTAGAAATATACTATTATTTCTAAAACTTGGGATAATACCTCAAATAAATGACTTTAAAACAACATCATTGAGCACCCACATTTCAGGTTTCTTCATAAAAAAGGGGGTGAGCGTTGTACGGCGAATGTACCAAAAAATTAAAAGTTACAGCTGGAAAGTATAGGTGCGCGTTATACGCTGGATTTTAAGGTAATTAAAGTGAGTTCAGAATTCAAGTCAATATTTTTTACATGGTGTACATATGCATACAAAATATTCTTCTTTTCTGTTTAACTTTTATTTTAAACTATTATTATACTATTACAGCAAGCGGAATATTTTTTCCCTTTCTTTTTTCTTTGTGCGTTTAAATTCTTTATTAAAAAGTCTTGTATATAGAGCATGAAATTACCATAATCATAACTGATTTAATGTTTTTTCCTAGTTGATGCCTTTTAAAAATTTAAACGCTATCTGTATGTGTATTAAATATTTAAAATTATGTACAGCCTTAATGTATATCTCTTTTATATGTATTTTAATTTTTTGAGATTATCATTTCAAATCAGAAAAAAGATACGATTTACATATTGCAGATGTTAAAAGAATTTCAAATGTAAAATAAATTCAGATATTACTTTGTAAGGTAAATTAAAAATAATATTATTACATAAAAATACATCTTACATGTAGTAAAAAAAACTGATGCTTTTCACAAGAAATAGCACTTTTTTCATTATATAAATTCACAAACAGACCAAATAAGCTCTGTTTTCTTTCACATTAAAGAATTCAATAAATCTTTGCTAAGTTTTTTTTTAAAGAAGAAAAAATAGAGAAATAGAAAATGACAAAAAATCGCTCTTAGACACGTTTTCTGGGCTTGTCAGCTTTGAAAATTAGCTGACTCTATAAAATCAAGATAATAAAACATCATTGGCGTTTTTTTAAAAAATGAAAACAATGAAACTATAGCGCTTGACCTACAAGTAGGGATTGAGAATCCTCTCCTTAGGGTTACTCTCTTCTATTTTTGGCGTACATTTATCGCCAAAATGAAATGAAAAAAAAAAAAATTGGAATAAAAAGCGATGAGAGAAAAATAAAACAGCTATATATATATATATTTTACTTATCATTAAACAGAATTTTGTCACTTTTAATATTTGCAAATGTATTTTATAAAAAGAAGAAAATATACTGAAAAGTAACTTTCTACACAATATTATTAAAAGAAACAGTTTATAGAATTTTATTATTAAATAAATGAATCACAAATGTATTGTAATAAAGACTTCGTGTAAAAATTATCACTGTTTACTTATAATGAGTTTAAAAAAGGTGACAAAATTCTACATATATATCAAATATTGCAACAATTATTATACTAAGGTGCCATTTTGGTAGCTTACCGATTAATCTTGACTCAAGATCTAACATAACGTGTGTTTTTGCTTTCGTTGTTTTATTGTTACTAATGCCACTTGATCGCCAAAGGCCAGATCGAGGCCCACGAAATTCATCATGGCAAAGGGCTACGTGACGCCTGTCGTTAGCCGTAGCTTTGAGCACCATACAGGTGCAGTATGATCTGGCCTGTTTCCCATCCCAATTTTGAGGGAGCACACCCTGGGGGTGGTCAGGGGTCTTCCACTTCTTTTCCCCTCCCATCAACCTAATGAGAGGACTTGTGGCTCGACGGCTGTTTAAAGCATCTCCATGCCACGAAGGCACTATACATTTACAAGCATTCATGCCTTGTCCGGGATTCTAAACCAGGCCCTACGTGTTTTTCTTTAATTTAATATTAGTATTTAGGTACAATGATCTACGAATTTTTCCTTACCGCCCAGAACGCGAGGCAAAAACGCTTGAGAGAAATTTTTTGACATAAATTAGCATAATAATAACGTACAAGTGATAAATTTCGGATCCCCAAAGTATCTTGTTCAAAAATGGAGATGCGTTTTCGTTTTCAAAAGAGGCAAAATAAGTCCGTTTTTAAAGAAAGAGGGTATGCGTGTGTTTTTTAGACTAACATTAACTATTTTTAATTATAATGTAATTTATACATCTTTGTGAAATAACTGAAATATTTTAAACCAGCCATTTAAAAAGAAAATTATTTTCCTTCTATAATAGAAAATCAGAAAATTATTAAAATAAATTCATTGTGTAAATACTTTTTTTTCGTACAATTTTAATTGTATTCATTAGAAATGTATTCACTTGGAGATATGTATCCTATATTAACAAATAAACGTGCGCATGTGGGGTATAATTGCCCTACAGCAATGTAGGCCTCACAACGAACTCTCTTGCTGTTTACAAGAATATTTATGAGGTATTGGTACAATAAATCGCGCACTCTTCCACCAAGGTTCTTCTTAGCTGTGGATTGGATTGGGGCTGGTGAGTTGCAAATGTGTGCACAGTCAAAAGCCTCCAAGACATTCTCAAAAGGATGTAGGTGTAGTCTGGCAGGCCACTTCATCCAATGAATATTTTGTTTCGAGATATTTGTCGACCAGCCGAGTCCTATGGAGACACGCGAGCGAGAGCGTTTTCCTCCATACAAAAGAACAGTGTATGAATTACCCCTCTGAAAAGCTTCATATAGGGTTCTAAGACACATCCCTATATTTCAGAATTTTCAAGATGCCGTTTTTGAAAGACGATCTGTTGGCCCATCCACTATCTCGCTAGCCCAGACCATAACACCACCGCCTTCATAGTAATCTACTTCCACGCTGTTGGAGGGATGGACCCTGGCTCTTTCCATATGTCAGTGTCGAGAATCAATGTTCGAAATGGATCTTGTAAAGAAAACACAGACCTATACCGCTTTCGTATCCAAAGAGGAGAATGTCTACACTACCTCAGGCAAGCTCTCCAGTCACCTGGAGTGAGTGTATTACAAATCATTAGTCTCATGGTATAAAACTATGCCCCGTTAAGTTTTCGGTAAACAATACACCTTGAAACTACGATACCAGAAGCAGAGAAGTCATTTGTGAGCTGAATAGCTGCCATCATTTCGCCTTGCAGTTAAAGTCAAGTAGCAGTCATCCTGTCTTGCGGTGGCTCTTGGAGGGCCCTTCTACCCAGGAGACCTTGTAACTAGTCTTCTAAATATTTTTTCAGTCGCTTGGAACTGGCTCTGCAATCTGGAAATCCAATTTCGATACATTTCTCTCTCAACTGCTCTCTGTCGTAATTTTTTACCCAGACATTATCTTTGTACCATTTTTGTTTCAAAAGCTTCAAAAATAATCCTGTCTTCAGAAAAGCAAGAGTAAAACTAAAACTAACATATGAAAACAGAGTAGTGTTTAAGTATCTATTCCTTATTATTTTTCTTAATTTGCATAAAATAAAAGAAAAATATCCAATTGGTTTGGATAACTATGGAAAGAATCTTTTTTTTTTTTGTTATGTTTCACCAATATTTATTAAAAATAATTCAGTAATTTTTTTAAACATATTCTTTAAAATGTGTTTTCTCCTTTACTTTTGCACTGGAACTTTTTTTCAAAAAAAGGTACAAAAAGCGATTTAGCAGTACGAGTGTAAAAATGAGAAATAAAAAATTTCACAAGATCGATCAATGAATTTTCAAGATTTAATCAATGCTCTTACGTCACAATTTGTACTAATTTAGATTAATAACTTACAAAAACAAGTAAACACACAAGAGCAGATACATTTTTTTCCTTTGCTTTTTTGTAATGCACAGCTTTAAAACCATCAAGAAATCAACTTTAAACTTTGCTTTAAATTGTACGATTAAAGTGAAAATCCATAATACTTCATAAAATTTGCTATTAGCAGGCAGTTACTCAAAGGGCTGATAAAAAATATTGGAGAATTTTTAGAGCACTAAAGGTAAACAAATTTCTGAGTATAATTTAACAACAATGGAATATGAAAATATTTCGAACCATTCACGAAATGATTCATGCATTGTAAAAAAACCTATTAGTAAAATTGACGTAAAGCTTAATATTTCAACTCAAACAGTTCAATCTCCAAAACATTTGTCAAAAGTTGACCCAAAACTTGTGCTCCATCTTGACACTGTGTGGATCGATCCATTTATCATTACTCTTTCCAACAGTTTGTGAATGACAACAACATCATTATGCGTCTGTTTTGCAGCTATTCTTATCGGATTTGAATCGATGTGATTTCTTACTATTTTCAAAATACCCGCTTTGATACAATTTCAGAAGTTCAAAAACGACCAATTACCTAAAAGTCCAGTGAATGAGCACTTTCAAATGATGTTCCAAGACTAAGCAGCACAGTGTGAAAAATTACAATAAAAGGCAATTATTCGAAGTTTTCGAAGGTGGCTAAGTAGGTTTTTATGTCGTTGAAAAATATAATTTCCATTTGCTTTTTTTTTCCAAGATATTTTTAACCGTATTTTGTATTTTAGTTTTATCCCTTTTATAATCAGATTACAATGTCTTTTATTTTTATTTAGAATAACCTGCTATCAGTTAATTTTTCAATTAATATATCCTCCAAGAAGATTTACTAAAAAAAATATCTATTTTAAATTTCATAATAAAAGTTTAAATTCCGTACAAACTTGACTAAAACAAATCTAACAAAATAACTATTTTGTTTTTTAACCTTGAAAAAAGGAACAATAGTTCCTGGTTTTTTTCCCATTATAAGCAAAAAGTTTGGAATTATAAATTCTACATAAAGTGATTTCAAACAATAAAGGTCTATTTAAAATCAAATCCGACTTTAACATTACATAACGTATGTTCATGAAAGGCATATTTTTGACTGATTAATGCACATTTCCTTTCGAATCCTTAAAAATTTATAAAATAAATTGTTATGAGGAATTTAATATTCTTGTGGAAAAATATTTCCTTGATAAAAGTGTAAAATACACAGTAAAAACATGAAATTACTTTCTCAACTATATTTCACACACGTTAAATTTTAAAGTTGGATTGGATTTTATTGTCAAATATTTTTCTTTAAACATTTATCTTAAATTTTAACACTGCATTAGCGTGATTCTAAAATTCCTTAAGAGAATATCAATAAAATATTTTTTTTTTAAATATGCTTAACTGTTCAGATACATATTATTCCAAAAATAATAATCTTTAAGATTGCTATCTTTATCTTTTTAGATAAAAAATGCATTTTTACATTATAACTTATATTCTCCATGGTTTTTTCCCCTTTATATGACTAATGAAAAATTAGACTTCCTTAAATGTGTGTGTATACCCAAGTCATGATTTTATGAGTTTAAAATATCAATTTCAGTTGAAAAGATAATAAAATTATATATTTTCGGAAAGCACTTATAATGATATACTAAAGACATTTTTATTTCTGTGAATTTGGATATCAAAAGTTTTTCAAAATAAAGCCAAAGGAAATGCCATTAGTTATTGCGGATATAAAAATTTGTAGACTGAGTATATTTTTCTGGTGTTTTTTTTTTTTTTTTTCTTTTTTGTAGCTCATAAAAATGATGTGTGTTAAGTCAAGCATAGTAAAATAAAAAGATAAAAATATTTTGTATAAAAGAATTACGATATGAAAGTTTCGGGAGTTTATAGAACATTTTAGCTCTTTATTGCTAGAACTTTTATCACATAAACGCGTTTTGAACGAAAAATAAACCGAGTTTTTTTTTTAAACATACAAAGACTGGTTTTTTGGAAGTAAATAATTTAATTCTACTCCATTGTTTTCATAAATGGCCTTCAATGAACAAATTTAAATAATTTAAAAAATTATATTGTAAAATTATCTTGTAATACTTATAATAATATCGCATTTATTTATAATTATTTAAAGATGAAAGAACATTAAGCTATAAATCAAAGTCTCCATGATTTTTTTCATAACTTTTTCTATTTTTGAATAAAAAAGGAAGTGTTTGTGCTCTTTAGTTTGAAAATTATTCGTTCAAAAATGTGCATTCAAAAAGATACTAATACGCTTTTCACTGTCATCCAGCATGTGAATAAATCAAATTAGAATTTTCTTTATAAAATATGAAGAATATTTTAGAAAACTACAAGCAAACACATTAAATTTAGTAATTACATGAAAAAACGCAGTACGATCATCCTTCATGAACAAAGATATTATTTCAGCTTTAAACATTTATTTTATGCTTTGAACTTTTTTTTGCTTCATATTTCATTGTTTTACAATTAGAAATCTATTTTTAAAATCAATAATTTTTAGAGCTTTAGTTAAACGAAATAGTTTAAATTTCCATATTTAAAACTGAATTTAATATGTTTTTCAAATGTACAAAAATCATTGCAGAAAAAGGGGGATCTTAGAAAACGAAAAAGAGAATCACTAGACGCTTTTGGCACATATCCATCCACGGTCCCTTTTTCTTATAGTTGTAGCTGCACATCATGTATGTTTTGACAATAAACAAATTATTTTCAGATGTTTCTCAAGAACAATTTTTTTAAAGAAAGTCATTTTGACAAGTGAGTCTTCTTTTTGTTGCGTTGAAATGCGACCTTGGCGAAAAAAGTTGCATAAGCAACGAATTCAAAATAGGTGTTTGCCTCAGAATAACAACAAATCATAGAATGACAATCATTTCTGTAAGTGTCAAAATGGCATCGCAAGTCAGCTTTCTTTTTATTATTATACACACATTTTATTTTTTTAACATAGACAAAAAAAATTACCAAATCATTGAGTTATCTAAATTAGTAAGCTCACAAAAAATCTTCTTTAAATTATCTTTTTTGCTATTTTTCCTCAAAATAAAAAAAAATAAAGTGAGTCCTTTGAAAATGAAATTTTCACTTAATAGCCATACAAAAAGAATATCATGCTTTTCATCACGACCTTGATAATATAGATTACAACATCGCGAAAAATTTCTTAATAATCTTGAAATAAAAAGATAAAGAGAGGGCTTTAAATTATCTAAAAATTATATATTAGAAATAAAAGCTAAATTATATTTTGATGAGAGTTTTACATTAATTTTTATAAATTATAAATTTATTTTACAAAATTACAAAAAAAAGGGCATTTGTACTAAACTTGATAGATGTAAATTACAAGAAGAAAAAATAATTATTTTTACTTTAATGATCGTGTTTAAGCAAATATAATTTTAGTAAAAATAAATTTTAATAAACAAATATAATATTTAAGCTTCTAAAATTTATTGAAATAATTATACCAATTTTTTAATGTAAATGTGTTGTTCTAAGTGCTATTGATAAATACCCACAAACTATTTCTTTTTTTAAAAAAATGATCCGAAAGTAAAAAGTTATACAGGATAAAAAATGAATACATTACAAATATCAGTAGCGCTTCAATTAAAAAATAAAAATTCAGTATGATATGGAACCTACTAATCGATAACTGAAAAAAATTATATTTAAATCTCTTTTGTTATTCCTTATAAAATTAGATGTACAAAATAATTTCCAAAGAAATTACTAAATTTCCACACACAATGAATAACAACTCCAACAAACGAATAAGCGTTATATATATTAATCCCTCTTTCGTCTAAAAAAATCCCAATAGTGAAGGGAAGTTTTTCAGTTCTTCTGGACATTCCTTTGGGTATACGATATTTTACGTGCTTCATCTAATGGCTCTTGAAGATAGGAAGTCCCTCAGCGATCTTTAGGGTCGCACGTCTTTAGATCTAGGGTTACCGCATTATATGACTTTGACTAAACATCTAGCTAAGCTCAAACCACAAAGCGCCATTTCGAATGTTTATGTTTGAAAAATCGTCTCAGTAGCCATTGAACACATTTTATAAGGCTTTCAATATTTTTCCCTTAAGAAAAAATATATATTCTTATTAACCCTTTATCTGCCGTATTATTATTTACTGCAGTTTTTTTCATGCAATATTCTTTTTTGAATCACTACATTGAAAATTAAGGGATATACATAAACAAAGTACTCAACTTTGGGAAATTTAATTAGTTAGAGCTAATTAACTAATTAAAGATACTCAATTGTAAAATTAATTATACACACTGTGTTTACTTAAAATAAATAGTCAAATCGTTTTCTAAAGTCTTTATTAACACACCAAAAAAAAAAAAAAAACAATAAGACGCTTACCTTTTGACATTAACTATTTTTTCGGAACAAAAATGACAATCTTCGCAATCCGCTGAAAACGCCGTCAGATGAAAACGAAATTTCTGCTATAAAACTATTTACCTTCCTCACTAAAATACTCATCATACAATCCGTGCTGCCATACATCTTGGAAGAGTGGATTTCAAAGAATATTCCTGCTAAATATCGTCAGAATATTCGTAAAAATGGTTATTCTATGTAAGTTTAAAGTGAGTGGTACTTAAAAGTACCGTCGGTAGATAACGGGTTAAAACCAGAGAATGTTAAACTGTATACTGTTCATAGTATTTGCAAACTTCTAGAATGAGTAGAGTACATAAGACTTTTCAAGGAGTGGGGGAAGTATACAAAAGAGAAAAACCAACATTGCTGAAAAGAAACAGGAAGATCCTCTTGTATAAATGAGAGCTACAACACGGAAATATCAGGATAAAGTGGCGCTTTTATGACATTTTTGAATGTAAAGAAAAAGTAATGTTTTGTTTCTTAGGTGTTACTAAAAATGAGAGATGCACGGAGGGGGGGGGG
>BMAV01027410.1:139970-174440 GCA_019973955.1 Trichonephila inaurata madagascariensis | reverse complement strand
CCCCTAAACCAGTGCTTCTTAAAGTTTCAATATCCGCGACCTAATATTTAATCATAATTTTCATCGAGCCCCCCTCATACAATAACAATGTATTGAATTTTAAAAAAATGTACTTTGATGCTAAAACTAGGATACGACTTTAACCTCTTAAAAGCCACCAGCGTATATAAACGTCTCACTCAGTCAAAACGTTAATTTTCTCGAACGTATATATATACGTCTTTCCGAAGAACGATCTTTTCTGTGCTCTGCTATCCATAAAATTATTCCGAAGGCTTTTAAATGCAATAAAAGAGCCTTGATAACGTTTGCGAAGGATTTACTTATTTCAGATTATTTTTGCTTCTTTATTCCTTCCGGCCCCCAATACACCACATACGCGTACCTACGTGGAAATGGTTGACATTGGGAAGCGAATTGCATAACTCTTAATCGGCAGTTAAGGGTTAATTATAAACCATACAAATTATCAAGATAAGCGTTAATTTTTGCGTAGCATTGGTACATTTACAAGTATTATATATCAGTGTAAATTGCATTTTATTTTTTATTATATCAGAATGTATTTTGTTTGTTTACTTTCAGAAAATTAATAATTTTTTTAATTCTTTTGTTTTTGACTTTTCAATATTCTCGCGCCCCCCTCGTAGAGTTGCCATACCCCCAAGGAGGGTGCACTTCACAGTTTGAGAAACTCTGGTCTAAGCACTCTTCAATGTCTTGCTCTTGTTCATGCATTTCTATGAGCCTTTCAATAGTCAGTTCTTGAACATCATCACTATCCACTTCTAAATTAATTTACCTGGCAATATCTACAACTTCTTCGATCACTTTACCAATTTCATCACACAATCGAGTGAGTTGTATGGATCTCAAACAGAAGACAAACCGACGAGATTTGAAAATCGCGCAGCTCCGGGTTCGCGTAAGTCGAAATATTATACTGTACATAAACAAAATATTATTCCTTCCTTTAAAAAGGCAATTCTTTCAGCACTTTTACCTAGGACATAATTCAAAATCGTTTAAATGATGTAGAAAAGTCTCTCCTTTCCTAATGATTTTAGCTAAGTGAGTGAATATTAACGTCGCACTATTAAGGCTGTTTTCGCCAATGTACGAGAGCGTGAACTTGACGCGGAGCACATTTTCGGACAGAAAAAAATGCCTCAATTTTTATAAAAATTTGTGACATTGTAACTCATGTATTTATTTATAACATAGTGTTTTCAAAATTTCAAATTATTTCATAAATAATAAGTTTTTCCTTTTAACATGTAAAGGGATAGCTCATTTAGCATTACGATATAGGAGAAAAATTGCGAAACACATTTTATAAAATAAAAAATGGGTCTTTTAGGATAAAAATGAGTAGTTTCATAAAATAAGTGGTTATCTACAGGATAGAGGAGCCAGAAAATGGTATTAATGTTGGAGTACTTCAATATCTTAAAAAATATTCCGAATTTGGTCCCTATTCTTTAACATTAGCCGAAGACAGCCTTAAGCTACACATGGTGACGGACCTCGTAATTTTGAACCATGGTCAAGTGACGAAGACGACACCTGAGCTGGCATCCCCCCCTCCTAACTACCACACCACACCAACCGGAGACGTTTGAGCTCTCGAAAAAATTAACGTGCATCGATGCCCTACACGGTGGGTCTTTAGTAGTACTGGGCTCGAACTCATGACATGCTTTGACCACTGGGCAACCGCGGCCACATGAATTTAGCTAAAGGTTTGCATTTTAGGTTACCTTACTTTTAAGAGATGAAACTAATATATTTGTTTCCATTGCGTTGACAAAATTTTTATAACATGTCAAAAAATACTGGTGGGTACATCGCAAGAATGAAATTCCGCCAAAGTTTCACATTTTTTTTTCCAGAAAATAAATCAATGCCTAATAAGTTGAAGTAGCGTTTACTACATCACTGTTAGTTTGATTGTTGGGTTGTTCAATTAACATTTTCCGGGAGAGCTATTGGCGATAAGTATCGCTATTTTCCACCGCAATCAAAGAAGAGATAACAGAAAATATCTTTCAAAACAAGCGGAACAAAATGCATTATTATAAACTATTTTGAGATAATTCTATTTCTTTAAATTCAGCAACATGAACGCAAAAACGTTTTACATTTGTTTGTTTTTTTCCCTGCCAAATCTCTCCTTACCACAGAAGTTTATTGTAGGTAAAAAAAATGTATTTTCAACTATTATACTTTTTTGCATTAGTAATGTGAGTTCTATTTTAAAAGGTCTTTTTAAAAAAAAGTCTACTAAATTCAAACTAGACTTACTGCCATCGATCAAAAAAAAGTATTTCTTTTTTAGGAAATTCATTACAGTTATTATTATTATTTATTATTATTATTATTATTATAGAATGAAGTATAGAAAAATAACTATTTTTATAAAAAATTAAACTAGACAAAAGTTAATCAAAGGAAAAGCTCTCAAAGTAAAATAAATAAACAAAAATATTTCTCGAAAATTTTTTCAAAAAATGTTTTTTACAATAAAAAGTGTGCTTTTTTTTTCTTCGATTAAATAAATTTTATAATATTAAAATGTAACTTTATATATTTTTTAAATATTTATAAAACTAAATTTTATTATTTTTTTATACATTTTATAAAACTAAAGCTTTGTTGTAGCATTTAGCTTAATATTAAATTATAAAATTTCTTTCTATATCTATTTTTCTTTTCCACATTTCTTATTAAAAATAATTCACTCACCTCGAGGATGTTTTGGGTTCTTTGGACGTCCCTGTTTGTTGCGCCATCTCTTAGCAGATATTGTGACAATTCCGAAAGTCAATGTCAAAATTAGGCACTGGTGAAAGATCCTGTAATGAATAAAAAACAGTTAACACATTTTAAAATGTACAAAAACGAATTTAAATTTCAAAGAAATTTATGAAATGTAAATTTTATTCAATATACATAAAAATATTTTACAATCCCCCTCCCCCCCACACACAAACTTTGAATGTGATTTTTGTCTTTTTTTACTCTTCCAGTTGAAGGCTAACGCAAGAATTTTAGCCAAAATAATTATTAAAAATTACATATTAGGAATCATAGGCATTGCGAAATACACCGAATTATTTTATATTAAAAACTTTGTGGTGATATGCGAGTTAAGGTACTGGGAAACAAAATTTCGTCCTTTGAAGGATGACGAGATTCATTCATGTTAACTTCAATTATACCGAAAAGGTGCTTAAGTCTGAATAATGATAAATCTCGTTTTAAATTAATCTCCTTTCATTTTTGAATAATATAAATAAACTTCGCAGAAAGCAATAGTTTTTCTAAATTTTATTATATATTCGATTTTCCAAAGGAAAAAAAAAGTGTTATTTTAAAATATTTATTCAGATGTTTTTAATATTAATAATAAGCTATAAATATCCACAGCTTTTATAAAATTGTCCAACAGAGGTTTACCACAAGGTTGCAGGTGCAATCTAGAAAGGGAAAGTAATTCTATGAATACTATCATATTTAAATTTAAAAATCGTTTTATAATATCATGATACCAATCAAATTTTCAATATAAAAGTTTACTTTCTGTTTAAAATAAATAAAATATTTTGATAATTCAATCATTCCTTTTTAATGCATAAATATATCAAACAATGCCTCTTTCTTTTTTTTATTTACAAAAAAAATAAATAAATAAAGATTCTATTATTATTCTGTTCTAAACATTTCAGGGGATTTGAATTGGCTCCAAAAAGTAAAAGATCTTTAACGGATTGAGGAAATGAAGATATTATATTAAATAGCTCTGTAATGAATTTTTCGTTTCTTTGTATATTCTAACACACGGAAATAACCAAAAATTATGTATTGTATAGTGGTTGATTATTTTTTCTTGTTTCTCTCTATCTCTGTCTCTTTCTCTCTCTCTCTCTTTTTTTTTTCTTTTTTTTGTAAAAGTGATTTTGCTTGACTAAAATTGCATGTGAAAATTTGATTGTATGGAAATTAGGAATTATACTGTTGTTTAAAAGTGGTAACTAAAAAGCCAAAATCAATTAAAGTACATCCAAGTTCTTAAATTTCAAAAGGTGAAAGGCAAAGGAAAATTCAGTTTTAATGTCGTTAATTAAAATTAGTGATACTTTAACAGAGGACAGATTTAACCCAAATGCAATTCAACCTTACCCTTTACAAAAAATAAAATAAAATACATAATATATAAAAGGATTCAGAAAGTAGCATTTTTTAAAATTATTAACAGTAAATAAAAATAAACGTAAACAAACGTCATTTTGTAATCAAAACCAAGGTTGTTCATTCATTTTGTACGTACGTCAATTTTTATTTTTGTTTCGACAAATATGAAGTGATGAAAAAAAGACGATTGAATTTATACTGCTTCGAAAGAGTCATTAACAGCTGTATGGTCGCTGAAAAAGCAGTCCGAAACTGCAAATGAATGCAACTGATTGTCTGAAACGGAAAATACTTTCTTCAGGAATGTTTCACAAGAATGTTTGAAATTGAATCGTAAAAAATTATTAGAGTTTCCCTTTATAGTAAAAAATAGTAATAATCAATTCCAAAATTGAGAAACATTTCTTTTTTTCTTTTTTTTTTCTTTCAAACGCATAAAAACTTTATTTTGAGAAAAAAAACATTTCTTTAAGGAATCTAGTTCTAAGGAGTTCTCTATTAGCAATATTATTAGTGAAACGAATATTAGTCCAAAAACTTTCAAGCACATCTCTTTTTTTCACATTTAGCCAATTTAAAAACGTGAGGATACATATGGCTTGAAACAATATTATTTTTGCTATTTCTACATGTCAAAATCATCTTTGATAAATACACATTTTGATGGTAGTTGATTGCTGCCTAAATTACAAAGGGCGTGTCACCCAGGTGGTGAAATGAAATGGGAATTTAATTCAATGGTATTATTTTTTTATCGTAACAACTTCACATAATTTTTTAAACATATATTACATCTATCATGTATAATTTTGCTTAAATATACCTAATTCACATATCAAAGTGTCTTTAAGTAAACCCGCAATTTACATTTTGAAAAAATATTTATCATGAAGAAAAATCTTATGAATAGATCAAACAACTCATTTTCTTTTTTACGCGCTAGATATTTTACTCAAAAAAAAAACACGGTGTAAATAGAATTAAAAATATTGACTTATAAAATAAAAAGTAGTATGCATGCCACGTTATTATAAAACCGTATAAGATTAAATAAAGAATGCTATTTATATATAATACGAAACCCGTGTCAAAAAGACTGGAGATAAATATGCATTAGATTTTAGATATGTGTACAGTAATACACCGAACTTTCGCGATAGGTGGAACTGAGTGATAACCGAATAAGTCGAATTCGCGTTAGTCAGGGTATAATTTCGCATACAAATACATATAAATTACTTTTAATTGGGACCGGAGACGAAAGAAAATTATAATTTAGAAAAATGAAATGTTTATAAAAATCTTAGATAACACAAATACAAAATCGCAAGCCGAAGTTATTTTGATGTAAAAAGTCTCATAAAATCTATACTCACCTTAAGTTGGCAGCGCTGGGAAGGGTACGGTGACCAAATCACAGCCGCTACGGGGTTACTCTAGGAGAACAGTGTGACTATAACAAATAAAATTCTCAATATTTGGCAAGCAAAAAAAAAAATGCTCTTGAAAAATTTCTTATTTAAAATTGTATGAGGTTTTTTGATAATAGTATAAGCCTTTTATTTAATCGAGATATTTAAGGGCTTTCAAAATGTTTAAAAATATTGATTAATTAACTATCAAGTCGCAAAGCAAATGGCGTTGATTTGGCGCGAATACTTTGGAAGAATGTATTCTTGAAAACCGGTTTTTTCAGCCAAATGTTGTTGTCAGCAAAAGTCAAGTTGTAGTTTTCAACTGTATTCGTTCACAGGTATTAAAGAATAAATGCTTTTAAGATGTGATTAACTTAAAATATATCTTTAAACCCACAATTTCTATAATACATGATACTTTTTGACAATTTTCTTTGCATTTGCTTTGATTTAAATTCAAAAACTAGTTGGAATTACTTTTTCAAGCGGATTGTTACATTCTCTACTTTTCCCAACGCTGCCAACTTGAGGTGGAACAGAGTATAACAAAGTTGTCTACCAGTTCAAAGATTTTTTTTTCTTCCACAAAATTCCCTCGCAGCATGCTAAAATTTTTTTAATTGTTGGAAAAAGAATTTCTTCGTTGGAGTCTGTATTTTCTATAATTTTAACTCTTTTTCAATTAAACTGAGGTCTTTTGTCAAATCCCCAACCGTCATCCGATCTTCTGATAGAACTGGGTCTAAAGACTCAAGTTCTTTAATGTATTGCTCATGCATTTCTATTTCATCCATTGTCAGCTCCTGATTGTGTGAATCCAACAGTTTTTGAACGTCATCACTATCTACTTCCAAATTCATTTACCTGGTAAGTTCTCAACTTCTTTAATCACATTATAAATTTCATCAGGCCCTGGCACTGATTTCGACGTAGTTTCAGTGAAGTGGGGATAAGGAGAAGAATCATTGAGATTTGAAAATCGCGTAACTCCGGGTGTTCGTAAGTCGTGGTAGAGTAATTCGAGTATTACTATATTTACATTTATATTTACTACAATTATTCATTAAAAATAGAAAATGTATGTATTTAAACATTACTATTAAATTCAAATAACTTGGGAATGATATTAACAGTTATAACTATATCTTAGTTTGACTGGATAAAATAACTAATATCTACGTTAACAGTTACTGCATGTAGAACGAAATACACGAGCAACTTTTAAAATTAGAAAATATACCAGAAAAAAAATGGAGCTCCTAATTATGAGTGGACCAGAAATAGGTTTGGTTAAATTGTTTGAAAACGAAGTTGGTCCTCCAACTATAGGTTTTCAATACATTATTCAATAACAAGTGCTATGTGCAAAATTCGGAAATAACGATTTCACAAAGGACTATCTGTAAAAGCTTGTCAAATCATAAATATTACAGTTGCACGCAACATTTATGAAAGGAAATTAAAATACTTTTAAATGATGTTGATTGCTTTCTTTTAATGAATAAAAACGCATATTGACTAAGTAAGGGTACATATTTAGAAGGATTTGTGAATTACCTGAAAAATAAAATACCTCTTGTTTTAAATAGCGGGAACACAGGGGTGAATTTAAAGAACTGTAAATAATACATAATGGTATACAAAACTAATGTTGTCCACCGACATTACTTTTAAATCATCTAATACGAAATCGTAAGGCCTTGGAAAAACTATTGAGTTGTGTTTCGACTGATAAAGGAGTTTGAATATCAATTACATTTTTTTTTGCTAGAGATATTTTAAATCTGAAAAATTTAATAATTTTCTAAAACTTAAAACTTTTCTGAAAAAATTAACACTTCTTAAATGAGTTAATTGGAACTTCAATTATATGAAGTTTCAAACTTTCTCTATTCTATCAAAGAACAGTTTTCAAAAAGAATTATCCCTTTCAAAAGAACTGATAATCTAGTGAAAATTGTAAATTACCTAGACATGCGTCACAAAGTATTTCAATAACAACCTAATTAATTGGATTAGATGGAATTAGAGAACATTTTGAATTGCAGAATGTAGATCTACAATGTAATCATATTTAAACAAAAATATTTGTATAAATGTGAAAACATATCTAAAAATTGAAACGTTATCGAATGACAAAAAGGGCTGCATATCGGCAACAAAAAGCCTTTGCAGGCACGGTAAGTCCACAAATGTGAAAGCCATTTCATGGTGGCACTATCTAATGGCGACTTTCGCTACAAAAGTTTGACTCTTGAATTAATATTAATTTTCAAGGATGTCTTCTAAATGCCACAATTTCACATAGCAAGCGTTCCTACGATTTTCGTATCCTTAAAATCTATCGACTCCAGCCGGAGTCGAACCCGCAACCTTAGGGTTACGAAGTGGGCACGCTACCTCTAAGCCACCGAGCCGACATGTCAAGAGTTGAAGAGTCTGAATTTTGTATGAAAAACTCAGAGCTGGAAGTGTGGAATAATATATCAGATACTGCGTCAATTAAAAACTTTCATTTATATTATTAACTATTTTCACACCCACTTACTCTTATGGAAGTCTTTATTGGTACTAAATCGTGTACTACCAAAGACAAAAAACAGATTGACACAGGATGACTATCTTGCAGTTCTTTGAAATCAACAACACATACCAACTTGAAATGAAAAATCTTGCAAATAACGTGAAGGGGGAAAAAACTTCTAATAAATCGTAAGAATAATTCACACTTCAAATATAAGTGTTATTAAAATTTAATTATATTTTTATGTTATTTCTATATTGAATAAATATTGTATTATATCTCTGTGTATTGCTTATTATTTATGGAAAATAAAGATTACATAGGTATTATGTATGAAAACATAAAATATATTGGCATTCAAGAAAATTTCTATTTAGATTTGCGTAAGTTTTTGCACTATAATTGAATCATATTTGCCATCCTTGACCTAAGTAATCGATTTCATTCATTTTAGGAGTCTCAAGAATGGTTTATTGAGTGGGATAAACGGACTTATACATGGAAACATGTACGCAACACGCAATTTCGTACATTCAAGTATGCACTGCAAACGAATAACTTGATAGGAATTTTTTTTAAGAAAAATTCTTGTAAAATACTTTAAATACACAACACTCATTAGGGATATAATGTACACTCAAGAGCCAAAAAAAACTGGTACAACTGCTCAATATCAAGTAGGGCCCCCACGAGCACGCAGAAGTGCCGCAACACGACGTGGCATGGATACAATTAACGTCTGAAGTAGTACGGCAGGTAATTGTCCCCATGAATCTTGCATAGCTGTCTCTAAATCAGTAGGAGTAAGAGGGGGTGGAGATCTCTTCTGAACAGCGCATTGCAAGACATCCCAGATATATTCAATAATGTTCATGTTTGGGGATTTGGGTGGCCAGCGGAAGTGTCTAAATTCAGAAGAGGGCTTCTGGAGCCACTCTGTATCAATTCTGGATGTGTGGGGTGTCGCATTGTCCTGCTGAAATTCCCCAAGTCCGTCGGATTGCACAATGGACACGAATGGGTGCAGGAGATCAGACAGGATGCTTACGTATCTGTCACCTGTCAGAGTCGTATCTAGACATATCAGGGGTCCTATATCACGCCAACTGCACACGTCCCATACCATCACATAGCCTCCACCAGCTTGAACAGTCCTCTGTTGAGATGTAGGGTCCATGGATTCATGAGGTTGTCTCCAAACCCGTACACGTCTATCAGCTCGATTCAATTGGAAACGAGACTCGTCAGACCAGCAATGTGTTTCCAGTCATCAACAGTCCAATGTCGGGGTTGACGGGCCTAGGTGAGGCGTAAAGCTTTGTGTCGTGTAGTCAACAAAGGTACACGAGTGAGCCTTCGGCCCCGAAAGTCCATATCGATGGTGTTTCGTTGAATGGTTCGCACGGTGACACTTGTTGATGGCCCAGCAATAAAATCTGCAGCCGTTTGCGGATGGGTTCTACGTCTGTCGCGCTTAATGATTCTCGTCAGTTGCCGTTGGTCCCGTTCTTGCATGATCTTTTCCCGGCCGCAGCGATGTCGTAGATTTGATGTTTTACCGGATTCCCGATATTCACGGTACACTCGTGAAATAGTCGTATGTGAAAATCCAAATTTCATCACTACCTCGGAGATGCCATGTCCTATCTCTCGTGCGCCGACTATAACACCCCGTTCAAACTCATTTAAATCTTGATAACCTGCCATTGTAGCAGCAGTAACCTATCTAACAACTGTGCTAGACACTCGTTGCCTTATATAGGCTTTGCCGACCGCAGCGCCCTACTCTGATTGGTTCCATATCTCTTTATTTGCATACGCATGACATTATATTTTTTTTAATATAAACTTTGAACTTAAAAACATTTTGCATAGTATATTTATCTCCGTGACCTTAAGTACAATCCTCAAAAGCAAATATTCATATGAATGTAACTTTTGATACTTAAAAATTGCAAAAAATTACTTATATGTTAGAGTATGAACACTTTAATAAAAAAAATTGTTCTAGTTGTAAATTATTTATATATTGTCTTATTGTATATATTCCATTTTTCTTCAAGTAGTAATTATCTAAAATTATTTTAAATTAAATTTTGGAGTCTTATCTGCATTATCCCCCATCTTTTAACACGACAAAATAAGTTATAGTGATAAATCTTTCACTATGTTTGTGTTAAAAATTTCAAATCTATTTACTAAGTTTCAAATATACCACTAAATTTTTTTTTTCACTCTTTGTCTTTTCTTTTTTTTTTAAAGCTGCCTCATGCGTAAGAAACAAATCATGGGCAATTCTTTTAGGAAATCAAGCTGACGTATCCTTAACACAAAAAAGATGCGGAAGTTAAACAAGTCGGAAATGGTCGAGACAAAAAATAAAAGAAAAATATTTCAATCACAGAGACTAATTATTCAGATATTATGTTATCTAAACAAGATTGCAGAGAAACACTGAAGTCTGTGGACATAAAGAAATATCACAGAATTTTATCTCACACATACTCGTATTAATTTTTATATTTAGAGCTTATCATACAGCCTACGTTCAAAATAAATTATAGTTTAAAAGAAACTAAAAAACACGCTTTTATAGTGAATCGAACTAAAAATTTAAAAAAATAATTCTTTACATAAGAATAAAATGATTAACGAGAAAAGTAATGGTATTGGGGTAAAAGCCTAGGGTGCTCTATATTAAGGGTTATAATTTCTTACCAGTGCTATTTCGAAATGCTGAGTTAGTGTAAAAATGTATTACAAAGCATCCCACACGTTTTTACCACAATAGCATTAATTTTCTCGTTAATCACATTATTCTTATCATAAGAATTTTTTTAACTTTTTAGTTCGATTCACAATAAAAGCTTTTTTTTTTTTTATAAACAATAATTTATTTTTTATTTTTTAGTTCGATTTACAATAGAAGCGTGTTATTTTAGTTTTTTACACTATCATTTATTGATTGTTGAATTTATCCTTCAGTTTGATAGTTGGAGCCGGAATTATGTGGCTGCTGGAATTAGTCTTGCTCTTCAATGGATATTAATAAACGGGTCTGAAAAGTGTTTATTCTCTCCGTTTATGGGGCATCGGATGAGTCCCGTATCGTTATATTTCAAGGATTCCGTCTCTATAGATACAGGTCAAACTAATAAAAGTGTGTTAAGATGAAATATTAAATGTCAATCGCATTATCACATTTTAAACGTATTGCTATAATATTAATTGGTATCAACAATTCTAAACGTATTGCTTTATAAAAATAAAAAATACTTAGTAGTTAGAACAAAAATAATTTTGTTTTCAAATGCACGAGTCTTTTTTTTTTTTACTTTCATTTTCAGAAAAACTAGACAATTGTTTATATTATACGTATTTCTATAATGTTAACTCGTATCATCGCTTCTAGACGTATTGCTTTATAAAAATAAAAAATATTTAAGAGTTAGAACATAAATTATTTTTTGCACATACACGAGTCTTATTTTTTCATTTTCATTTTTAGAAAAACAAAACAATTGTTTACATTATGGTAAGAAATTGCTGACGCACCCACTTTCCCCTTTCTCACATACTCTTTTTTGTCTGTTTTATTTGTATTAACCACAAGCCTATTCGCTTTTAGGGTTGCACCTAAATCTTTTAGTCACCAAATCTGGAAGTTGTATATGGAATTAGTCGCCAAATCTGGAAATCGTTATTCCTGATCATCCTAATCAGGACAATGGTACAAAATTATGAAACTATTGTACTGTCATCGGTCCTTGAAAAGTGTGCAAAATTTCGAATTAATCTGACCATTCAAAGGGATTAAAAATCGAGCACAAAGATTCCGTTACATAAAAGTGAAATCTATAAAAGCGTGTTAAAAATACTTGTTTGTGATTATAATGGACTTCAATATCCCAAATTCATTCAGAACTTTTTAGAAATCATGCATGTTAAAATTTAAACACACCAAACATTTTTAAGTATAGAGTTGAAAATCAATTTTTTAAATACCTTTTCCTACTTAAAAGAAAAACGTGAAATATTTTTCGATTACGAAAACATTTTGTAACAGAATGACAGAAACTGATTCGAAGCTTATTTTATATGAAGACATAAAATCGATAATAACCATTTGCTTCTGATTCAAGACATAAAAATAATCAATGTAAGGAAAACAGAGAGAAATGTATCATCACGATTAAATCATTCTGCGCTTTTAAAGATTAAAATCAATTTCAAATTTTACTCATTCTTGTTCATCTATTTTTGCACCATGAGCATTTTAGAAGCGTGAAGAAGCATTTAGAATATTACTTTCTTAACCTTCACATGTAGTAAATTATCCAACAAAATGATTTATTCATTTTTATTTATACGGAATTTCTTAACGCTTCATTGGTTATACTATAAAAAAATATTCCATTTTTACCTCACCGTAATAATCGTAATTTAAGATTCATTTCCTTCTTATGCTTATCTTCTGAGTTTTTTCTTTCGCGGTACATCCCGGTTTGTCGCCAAAAATCTATTGTGCAACACCAATACCATGTTTAATTAAATCAATCAACAAGTCAAACCTATAATCAGTGTATTTCTCTCGGTCGATTCTCATAAATCATTGAGGTTCTGCATTATTTATGACAAGAAATTGCTTTTCTAGATATCTTGAATTGTAAAGATTCTGGCAACGAAGACCGATTTTTATACATTTTCTTTGTAAACAATTTTTTTATACTTGTTTAAGTATTAGTCAACACCCACTTTCCATTTTTTTGGCAGCATCTCGCTTACTTAGAGTAAAAAGTGTTAAATATATAATCCCACTTAAGGCTATTTTTGGGTAACGTTAAAGAATAGGACCCCGATTTGGAATATTTTTCCAGATAAATAAGTACAGTGAAATACGTTTCAGTGCGTTATAAGTACAGTGAAATACACGAAAGCGCTTAAGACGAAATAATACAACGGTTCCGACAAATTAAAACTACGAGCAACACGACGACGAGTTCTCTTAACACGAAACGAAAATCGCTTAACACGAAAAGACACTGAGCCGACACTTAATGAAATGTTTGAGAAAGTTTCTGTATTATTGGACTGTCCTACTGTATCTTCGGAAGAATTCGTTGCAGTAGATGATGATAATATGTGTGTGGCAGACAAAAGACACTTTGGAGTTGGTTCAAAGCTCAACAAATATCATTTATGCAGATTCCAACGAAGAAAATGAAATGAACCATGCAGCTTCTACTCCCATGTCATCCTTAATGAAGAACATCATGAAAAGTATGCTCAGTTATTTAGAAGCACATTCCAATGGTGAAATGAATAACAAAATAGACGAATTCGAACAATTTGATGCTAAAAAAAGACAATGCAAAGAAAAATTTTAGATTATTTTCCAGGAACTCAATAACTGTTAAAATTTGAAAAATTTGTATAAAATTTTATTCAGTGCTTGTGAATGTTTTTTTCCCATTGATTTTTGTTAAATACATACGTATATACGTATTTATGTAAATAGAATGTATTCTAATAAATTGAGTATTGCTGAATATATGATTTTTTTTCCCAGTATCTTTTAACACGAAACAATATTTCAGTCCCCTCAGTTTCGTATTAAACGATTTTCACTGTTTTTTCAACAATAATTTTATATTCTGGATTCGCTGTTTTAAAGAAAGCAGCATGTTTTATCATTCTACTCATTTTTATCTGTGTCGATCTCTTTTTTTTCTGGTATAAAGTGTGTTTTGCATTTTTAATGCTATATCGTTATGCTAAATGAGCTATCACTTTATATAAAAAATTAATTATCTATGAAATATTTTGAAATTTTAAAAACTCTATATTATAAACAAATTTAAGAATTACAATGCTGCAAATTTTTAATGAAAATTGAGACATTTTTCTGTCCAAAGATTTTTAGTACAAATTCTCGTACATTTAGCGAAGGCAGCCTTAATAAGCAGAACAACTAAAAAATCACAGCTTTTTAGTAAAGTATCTGTATTATCATACTAATTTTTTTAGTATTCACGAACTTGAAAAAATTATTATTTTTCCCCTAGCGAATTTCATTTCTAAGTTGGAGTTCATTTCAATCGATATAAGAAATGATATCGAAAGAAAGATATAGACTTGGATCTATAATGTGTGTGTGTCCAATACTTCAGGATCTAGCGGCTGCTGGATCAGATCCACGAGACCATTAACCCTAGCAAAGTCCAGCACCAGAAGTGGACTCGCATGGACATCTTCCAAAGCGAACCCCAAACAATCGGGTATATGTTCAAGGGAAACCGGCAGTAGGTGGCACTTGGGACAAGTCTGTAAAACCTTACGGCCAGATTCGATCATGCATTTCAAATGCTCACTGAGCAATCTGGACACAGCCGTTTGATCATTTCTGTCTCCATCAAATTCCAAAGCACCCCTCCCCCCAGGGCTTTTCCTACTAATCCCGGGATGATCGAGAGGGGCCATCCAGACTTGTTTGTCCTTAATTTTCTTTGAAGAGTAAATCTCTCGATACGTGAGTGCATAATTAGTGGTCGCAATCTCAGAGGCCCTTTTGGCCAAGAAATCCGTGACTTCATTTTCAGGGACGTTAACATGGGAAGGGATCCACTGAAAGTGAACGTCTCTATATTTTGCTATGGTTCTGAGCTTATTGATTATTCGAATGCTCACGAGGTCAACCACTCGAGTCCAGTCCTGCAGGTGTTGAATGGCGCATCGGCTATCTGTAAGGATCGAAATGTTGCTATAGTCAGTTCTATTGAGGATGGACTTGAATCCCTCGTCTATAGCAATTAATTCACTTCTGAGCAGTTTTCTGGGTTGCGTCTAGGAAGCCGGGTAGTGCATGTATGAAACTCTTTATCAATACCCTTGTTAGTATAGCTTCAAGATTCTTCTGTCTCTAAAATTTCAACAATCACACGTCCTCAAAGTCCGGATTTCAATAGAGCCACATCTTTTAATTCATTAACACTGTACATTTCTGGCTTGCTCAAAAATTCCTTTCACAGTTTGGTCCTCAGATTTTAAGTTCTTTTTATCATTTTAGCGTCTTTTTGAGATTTTGAAACATGTATTTTGAAGGTAATGTATTAATATCGTGAACAATCACGTTTCTTGAGATGGTAACATTGCTATGATATTTTCTTAAATCGACTAAATTTTCACTCTCAATCTGTATCGTATTATATCAAAAAGAACAAAAAAATATTTTGAGTGTTACTGTAAGTTACATGATTATGTTGAGCATTTAGATGATGAGGTGCATTAATTTAACCTCTAATAAATTAATTAAACTGTACGATATATTTAACCATTCTACATCAGTATAGCCTGATAAAGCACATTTAATTTTTAATAGCCCATTTATTTATCATTGTAAGTTCTTCCTTGCTAAGTTATTTCTAAATAGCAAGTAGCATCCAATATCCTAAAGTTTAGTATGAGTTAATTTTTTTTTAATTTGAAGAACTCTTGTTTGCTTACATATCCTGCATTTAATTAAAAACATTTACAGCGATGAAAAAAATCAAAGTTCAATAGCTTAAAATTATTTAAAACCATATTAGGAATTCTTATTGGATAGCCATGAAAAATGCAGTCTAAGGTTATTTATACCGTAAAAAAATCTACATATGCATCGAAGAGAAGAATAGTTAGAATTGGATTATAATAGAAAAGATTTTGCTAGAATAGTAATATAGGTCTCTTGAAAATCACTACATAACGAATTTACTGTGATTTATTTATGTATAATTTCATCCGTTTTGCAAAGCTGTAAAAGAAAAAAATATATATATATGAATGTATGCAATAGGGCTAACTCCCAGTTTTGAATATTGATTAAATTATTTCAGTCGCGTATAATCCCCTTACACACAAAAAAGGTATATTGTTTTTATAAATTTTACAATATATAATAGAGTGCTTGTCCTAAATATAACAATAATACAAGTTTATTTGGGTAATCTTATAATTTTTACCGTATTTTTTTGTATTAATAATAAAATAAATTACTGCAATGTAGGTTTATAAAAATATTCACATTTAAAGAATATTTAGCTACAATCGCATATTTGTCACTATGAAAAATCATTGAGAACTTTTTCCAAATTGCTAAATGGGAATTATGTTTTTAAACATAATAATTTCCGTTTAGCAATTATTTTTAATTCTACGTTCTGATCATAAATCTTTATATCCAACCATTTCAAATATCCAACATGACACAATGCCCAAAATCTATATGTACTTTCATCGGCCTAGAAAATCTTCTTCCATAGTAGGAACGTTCCAAGTTTGAAGAAAAGATTTTGTCCTTCCCCCTTCTTAATTGCGGAAGGGGCAAGAAATTTGTACCAAACGAGAGTTTCGAACGTGACAGGGGTATTCTTGGAACCCCAACTGGGTGTCCCTTGGACTGGCAAACGTCTGTGCCTAACGAGCCCTAATCACTCTGCGTAAACAAGGTTACGGGAAACTTTTTCTTTCTTTCCCTTAAAAAAATTGAATTGTTTCTGCTTGTACTATTCGCGGCAACCCTTCACGTCATTTGTCCGGGGGGATAAAGCTTCTTTTTTTTTTGTTAGTATCTCTGCTATTGATTTGGTTAGAAGGAAGAGATTTATTCTTTAATAGTAAAAAAAAGAGAGAGAGAATTTTAATTTCGAATGCAGTTATTTAAAACTATGATTTCTAATGTATTTCTAAACATATTTATTTTTAAGCATACTCTTCATCATTTTTAAAACAATTTTTGATGCATTTTAATAACACCGCAAGAACGAAATTCCGCAAACTCAATGAAGCCAAGCGGGGTACAAAGTTTCACTATATTAAAAAAAAGACAATTATTTCTAAATTCTTATTATTATTATAACTATTGGTAAAATCCACTTTTAAAATTAATATAATTGTTTTTATAAAATCGTTAATGATCTCCGTTTTTTTACAGTAGTTTTAAAATGTTACTGTTTTTCCTTTCGTTTAAAGTTGCTCTTTGATGGTATTAGGGTGGGGGAAAAGAAATCCATCATTTTTTTGGTAGATGGCTGTTGTGTCGATATCTCGTGAAATACCGGTCAAACAATTTAAAATTTATGCTCGTTGTGAAGGTGACATTTCACACTAAAAAAATTCTTTTGCTGTTTTTTGTTTGGTCCATTCATTTGTGAGTTACAGGGTGTTAAAAATGGAAGTCAACAAAGAGAAAATTCGGTACATTTTACAAAATACACACGTTCTTTGATAAAGGCGAAAATGCAAGCCAGGTGACTGAAATTGTGAATGGTATTTATGGTGCCGATACTGTAACAGCTTATTACGTGTAATTTTGGTTTCTTCGATTCCCTTCAGGCATTTTTGATGTTAAAAATGCACCTCGCACAGGAAGGCCCGTCGTCGAAAATGTCGATAAAACCATAGAAATAATCGAAATTGACCGGCATGTTAGCGGTCGTAGCATCGCCCAGGAGCTAAAGATTGACCATAAAACAGTTTTAAACCATTTGCGCAAAGATGGATTCAAAAAGAAGCTCGATGTTTGGGTGCCACACCAATTGACACCAAAAAACATGATGGATCGAATTTCCATCTGCGAAGCCTTGGTCAAAAGGAATGAAATCGACCCATTTCTTAAGCGGATGGTGACTGGGGATAAGAAATGAGTCACATATGACAATATTGTGCGAAAACGATCATGGTCAAAGCGCAATGAAGCTGCTCAAACGGTGGCCAAACCAGGACTAACGGGCAGGAAGGTTCTACTGTGTATTTGGTGGGACTGGAAAGGAATAATTTATTCTGAGTTACTTCCGTAAGGCCAAACACTAAATTCAAATCTCTACTGTCAACAACTGGACCATTTGAAGCTAGTGATTGACCAGAAACGACCAGAATTGGCCAACAGAAGATGTGTTGTGTTTCATCAGGACAATGCCAGGCCGCACACGTCTGTAGTGACTCACCAGAAACTCTGGAATCTTGGTTGGGAAGTTTTAATGCATCCCCCATATAGTCCGGACCTGGCACCAAGTGATTACCATCTTTTTTTTCGCATTGCAAAACTATCTGAGTGATAAGAAATTGGGATCAAGAGAAGATTGTGAAACTCGATTACTAGAGTTTTTCGCCAATAAGGACCAAGACTTCTGTGAGAGAGGCATTATGAAACTACCTTTAAAACTGCGATAAATTATGCAACAAAACGGTGTATATTTGACCCAAATCGGACAATCGAAAGTATGTTAAATAAAGTCTGGAATTTCATTAAAAAATAATGGATTTCTTTTTTCCCCAACCTAATATTTCTGATCATATTAATCACATTTTACCTTATTTCTCTATCATATTTTAGAATAATTTGTGCATGATACTTAAAAGTTTGACAATGAAGATTCATTATTAATATTTAAAATATAAAGTGTCGTATAAAGTATTCAAGAAAAACAAATGGAAATAAAAATAATTTGTTTTCAGACTACGATATCGTGTATATCAGTAACTTTTTTTTTACATAATTCAGATGTTGAAAAGAAATGAAGCATTCCAATAGATTTAAAATTACACTTTTCAAACTATGGTTGGTTTCTCACAAAAATAATTATTTTTTACCCTATTCTCTTCCATTTTAATTAATTTTCAATCCAGGTAGTCCTAGAATTCCGAAGTGTTCGGTCTAAAATTTAGTTCTAATGAAGATTGGAAGAAATTTTTAATTTAAGTGTAAACACACACAAGTTAAAAATTATTAAAAAAACATATGGCCATTTGAACTGAAACAATGGTATTTCCCATTTAAAATTTTATGAATCGGAGTAAAAATAAACCTATTTACACTACTAATATGAATATCAGTTTTTCACAATTTATGATCATTTTTCATAAATCAAGAATGCATAAATGAGATGTTTTTCGATGAATGCATGCAGTGCAAGCAATGGCTGTACTTTGTAAAATTAATTTGATACATAACACAATAAAGTCTATAACTACCGTATTTATTTGAATCTAAGCCACCAACGCGATTCTAAGTCGCACCTCAAGTTCTCAACATGATTTTGAGAACAATGAAAAAGGGTAATGAATGTAAAATGGTTTATCGATATCCAATTTTACGAAATTAAAATAAATTTAAAATGAGAACTAATAAGAAGTGAATAATTAGTTATTTTATCAATAATAACTTTTAAACGCAAGCACGAACATGTAATTGCTCTAATTGTTCCCTCCAACGATTTTTTTTTCCTTCGATTCAAAGCCGCACCCAATTTTCAGCAGCATTATCATTGGAAAAAAGTGTAGCTTAGATTCGAGTAAATACGGTATGTTTAATATTAGTTGCTAAATAAAATGAGGACATTCAAAATATATAATAAAAAACTGCATTTTTAATAGGAATCTACAAATATCGATTTGTAAGATTCTAATAGTTTCAGATTTATATTACATTTGAAATATATTTTTACATTTATATATTTCGATTGTACCATTCTAATAATATAATTTCAGTACTACATTACATTTGTAAAAAATACATTTTCATCAAAACATTCCAATGAAAATGTAAAATTTATTTTTTTCTTACATATTATTCTCTAATTAATGCAATTTTATCCTTTTGATAAACGTTTAAATAGAAATAATTTTGTATAAAAAGTTTTTAAATAAGAAATCTAAGAAAATGTTTTTTACTATATAATTACGAGGAATCCTCAAAAGGGACAGAAAAAGAAAGGTATTTTTTAAATCGGCATTCTAAGTTAGTAATTCATTTTTCCTATAATTAGAAAGGTAAGAAAATCAGAAAAACTGACATATGTTTAATACATACGTATTTCCGTGAACAGTTGTTGAATAACACAATATTAGTTTTCTGAACGACTTTACATTAGTCTTATACCTGTTATCCTAGTTCTTACATTTTCAATCGAAATAACAGAGTTCATATTTAATTTACAAAGAGAATAAGTAGCACAAAAATTAATACAATAAAACTACATTTTTATTTCAGTAATGTAAAAAGAGGAAATATTTCGAAAGCTGTTAAAGAGCAGCTGATTTTTTTAAAAGAATTAATAAAGTGTCATGGTTAACTAAATACTTTTTAAAGTTTAAACATCACTAAAACTTTATAGCATTATCAGCATACTGGTAGGTTTTACTTCCATTTGTGAAAAACATACCAAAAATAATTTGCCAATAAATTAAAAGTAATTTATTGGGCTAATTAAATAGTGAACATAATACTTTTATCAAGCAATAATATGCATGATATGATAACCAAGTTCATGCAGAACTTAGTTTAAACTTTAAAAAATTTAATGAATAAAGGAAAAACACAAAAAAGAAACAATAGATCAGCACTTATATTTACTCAAATTAATACGTACTGATATGTGTATGTGTTCAGAATAATAGATAATTACAGATATTAATCAATTTTCACTCATGAAAAAAAAATATATCATGAGCTGATAATTGAAAAAAGACTGAATTTAACGATTCAAAAATGAAGATCTTGAAATATGGTAAATTATATCCAGAAAAAAATATAAAATCATCGAATACTCATTACACATTTCACATACTTTCACGTAAAGAAGTGGTCAACTCTTGGTACAATAGGATATAAAATTAATCCTAAAAAATGTTACTTCTCTTAAAACTAAATAAATTACTTTAAGTTAAAATCTTGAAAATCCCAAAGAGACATGTTCAACTGCTCAATGTAAACTATATTTAGCATATACATAATTTCTTTTCCACTAACAAACTGACATTTAAACACTAAGTAAAAACCACTCTTGTCTTTTTGTGAATTTACGACTAAAATATATTTCACCCAAGCAAGATCTTTTCTTTTTCTTACCGTAGCCTTTTAAATGTTCTTTTGTTTTTACATGCTCTTTTGCTCTTTTAATAAGGCAGCGGCTTCTTTTGATCAACCTATCAACGCTCGAGTTAGTAGGCATTTCTGACAGAAATAAGAATACCCTCCCCTTTATTTCGTTCGAAAAAAGAAACATCAGATATCGCGGCTAACATATGTTGAAGAAGGGACACAGTTCGGAATTGTTTGGCTACAAGAGGAAGACTTCTATGGGGGACGGAAAAGGAAAAGAATCATATTACAAATGATAAAAGGAAATGGTTAAAAGGATTAGTTCCGTGCATTTGTAGAAGCCTTTCAAACATTCTTCCCTAAATTTCTGAAATAGAAGCAGAAATGCCATTGGAATATCTTAAGGTACTTGGAGAAGTTCTAATTATCTGCAACTAATGTCTTTCGTTCAAGATAAAATACAAAAAACAAAATCTCTTAACCTATTTAGCAATCGAATGAATGATGATGCTAAAATATGCTTCAATATAGTTATATGAGCATTTAAATGTTCTAATTTTGTGATTTGACTGTAAAAATTAAATTAGAAAACCCTTAATAATTTTAAAAATGTATGTAATACACGCAAAAACTATACTATGATTTTCACGTAAGGAAAAAAAAAAGATTAATGATTGCTTTCTCACTTTTTTTTATTTACATAATTAGAATGTTCTTTTTTAAAAATTCTGGTATCGATGAGTCGGCATAATTTTAGTTTTTTTTACAGTAGTTAACACAAAATAACTGATTAAAATATTTTTGTAACGTTTCTCACATTTTTATTTTTACTAACAAAATTCTGACCAGTCAAATATTATGTTAGATTACAAAATTTTCAAACAACGATTTTGTTAAAAGAACAGCAGTATAAAATAAACACAGACATTTAGTTTTCCATAAATTTATTTTAAAAAAATTATAAGATAAATCGTATATGCATTATTTTTTTCATAATTATATTAATTAAAAGAATACCTTACTTACGGTTAGGCATACCGCAGTAATTTGATTCAATTTATGTCGATGTGAGTGGAATTTAAAAATGTTTCATCCTCAATTTATTACAAAAAAAGAACATTTTAATAACGTTAAAACAAAACAAAGAATTATTTCTAAAATAATTTAAATATCCTATTCCTCCACAAATTTTTGATACACACGTAAGACGAAAGTGTGAAGTATTATGATATTATAAAGCTAAATCCTTACCAACAATTCATGGATTTAATGGCGTACTATACTAAATATGATGGCAAAATTCTGAAAAAAATCATTTAGACTTAAATTTGATAACACGCTTAAATTTTATTTGAGGTAATATGCATCCATAAATATCTAAAATATGTTCTTTCACTAAGTTTAATAACGAAACATAAAAACTGATAATAATAATTTATTACTTGCAAAAAAATATTAAAACTTCTAGGCGTAGCGATCCAACCAAACTATGCAAATTCTATAAATCGACAAACCAACTGTTACTGAAGATTGCAAACAAAAGACAAATGAAACAGCTGCCTTGATGATTTTATTTAGACGCAGATGTTGCAAGAGTGTTGCTTATTCTAATGCCTATCCTGTATTTAGTATTCTTCTGTTGTGTTTAAGGTATCCGACTACGTTCGGAACCGTGATTTTGCAAAAGCGCATAAATGGATAATTTTCATGATATTTAGTGTCACTTAGATTAAAATACATGTATAAAATAGTTTTAAGGATATTTTGACAAAAAAAAATTATTTAAATACTACATTTTGGCAAAAAATTAACTTAGAATAATCTTTTTTCAAAATGTTCTCCTTTTGTGAAAAATGCTTTTATTATAATAATATTTTGCCTGTATATAGCTCAAACCTCTGTACAGAGGCTCAACTAGAATTTTTGAAATACTATATAACTTAGAAGTGGGTTTATCCTTATTTTACGACAACAGAGGGGAGCAATTTTAAGAAAAAAACTCCAATTATTATTTCAATTCTTGGTAACTCTGAAAATAATGTGAATTTTTCAAAAATTCTAATTGAGCCTCTGTAGAAAGGTCTGAGCTATATACTGGCAAAATATTATTAAAATAAAAGCATTTTTCGCAAAAAGAGAACATTTTGAAAAAAGATTATTCTAAGTTAATTTTTTGTCAAAATATTGTATTTAAATAATTTTTTTTGTCAAAATGTCCTTAAAACAATTTTATGCATGTATTCTAATCTAGGTGACACTTAATATCATGAAAATTATCTATTTATGCGCTTTTTTAAAATCACGGTTCCGAACGTAGTCGGATACCTTAAATTTTAACTAAATAAATTATTTGGTTAAATTTTTAGAAGTGTTTTAAATTTTACTATTTAATCAAACTTTATGAACTGAAGAGAACACTCAACTTCCACACAAATAATATTGAATAATCTCTAAAACATTTAAACTTTTTTTTATTGATTATTTGGACTAAATAAAAGAGTCGAGGGGGAAAAAAATTTAACTTCTTCATTTTCATACAAATGTTTAACAAAACTGTTCGCTTGATTTTGGGTATTATCTTCTAATTAAAATATATTTTTATGTTCCATTGTTCCGTTCATTCAATAAATCGAACGGTGAACATTACGAATTAACTTGCCAAAAATCCATCACTCTTTGTTGTTATAAAAAGATTTTAAACGCATTTTGAAGCATTATATTTCTTCCAACGGAAGAACATCAATAAGCAATAAATAAAAACGAGCAGGAAAGAAAAAAAATAGACAGTAGAATGAAAAAAATCAGGACACGACAGATGAAAAATGGAGGACAGGAATGACAACTACCAGCTATCTATTCTGATTGACAGACGCTCTATTCACCAGAACGAAATATTCACGGTCATTGAGATTCTTCTGGTGGCTAGAAGGCAATTCGACGCCTCCGAGTAATGCGAGATTTTTTCGGAATTGCATTACTTCAGCAAAGACTTAACTTTCAGCCCATAAATAGATCCTTACTTTTCTGTTGTGACTTTGACCTAAATATTGCATCAAGGTTTATTCCGGATGAACTCGCAAATACTGCGTCTAGACTGGGTTCTTTATATTGTAAGAGAAAATGATCGAAGTAAACAATGGATGATGGACAACAGATCGCTGTTATAGCAAAGAATATTAACCCTGATGTTATGTCCGCACTTAAGTAATGGCTGTGAGGTTTTTATATATATATATTTCATTGAACATGAAGCAAAATGGCTAAAAAGTGTACTGTAAGAAGATTTACGACTACTTAATATTGCTTCTATTTAAAATGTTTAAAAACGCATTCGCAATGTAACTTTTGCTTATAAATTCTTTATTCGATCGGTCAAAACTTTTTTATATAAGTAGAATTTTAGAAAGTAATGGGAGATTCATAATGGTTTTCTATTTTGGTGGTTGGTTGTAAAATAACACCATGAATACAATTTGTCCTTTTTGGGTTTTTAGCGTCACATTAGAACCACGCCACACTCTATTGGCAACGAGCCTGATAATTTTAAATCGAGTAAAATCATGTTATCGAATTTATATATTTCCTTTCACGTAATCTCTCTCAATGATTCTGAGGCCCAATTAATTTTACATTAAGCAAATTACCATTATTCAATACATTAATCTTCAGAGGAATTGTATCTTTAACCCTATATTTTATTCCTACCTCAAAAATGGAGCAACATGTTATTATAATTTCCATTTCAATATAGATAGATGATTAGATTGCTATATCAGTTGAGTAAAACATTTTTTTTAATCAAAATAATCCATTTCAATATTTAGAAACTTCAAGTGAACAAGCGAGTTTTAGTTGGGTTTTGTGACGCAAGAGCTAATTTATATAGGTTATGCTGCGCCCCAGACAATTATTTAAATTAAACTAAAATTTAAAAATATAACAAATTCAGAATAAGAGATGAAAATGTGTTAAGTTAGGATTCTTTAAAAAGTAACAATCATTAAAATGTTATTTTAAATGATGTAATGCTTAAGTACATATCGATATAACCTTCTAAATTGTAACAAACATGATAGAGAAAAAAATTATCACTTTTGATTTCTGGTCGGTGTTAAAAAAATGCACGAAGCCCTTTCCTGATCTCACTACGCCTTTACTGTATGAATTCATCAACATCATAAATGATCATGTTTCCTTCGTCTGATATGTTTTACATAGGTGTATTTTTTCTGAGTTTGCGGGTTGCTATTTTTTTATTTCATGTTGTAAACTGAGAAATTTTATTTAAAGTACGCATTTTTAGAACTTTTAATACCGTGTTTTAAAAGTTTTAGATGTTGTATAGATGTTGCACAGGAAGTAGCTATTTGATTTGGAGACATCAGTTTCAAGAGCACAAACAGGAGGCTGAGTTTTAGTTACAAAGGGATGAAAAGAAAAATGATGAAGGCGTGTTTGAGTTACATAAAATAAAGGTGATGAAACAGAGGAATATAGAGCGTTGGATGTAGCAGAGACAATATCAGGTTATAAGTAGATAGGTGAGATTCAGATGATTAGGTAGGTGCTAAGGAAGCCGTGGAAAGCAAGAGGTGTGCCTGAATGGAAGAGGATTAAGGGAACTATACGGTTATCAAGGAAGATGTACTTGGTATCAGATGAACCGCAGGTAATATTAGTTTCAGACATTGCAAAGATGGACATACTATTTTTGTTACATTTTCATTTGTTTGGATATTAAGGGGGATTGTTGAAGATTTAGCAAACTGTGAATGTTTGGTGTTTGTACCTTGTACACCCCCGCTATTGTCGCTCGTCGCTCCCCCTACTACTACTTCACTTCTACGAGTTTACTCATACCTAGCGGACGTACTCTCCCAGTCGTCCCGTCGTAGAATGTGTTTCAATGCTTTAAGTGCCTCTTTGTCTTATGCTACTTACCTTTAAATTCATTGTTAATTTGTTATTGTTTACCTATGTTAATCATAATAAATATTTGTTTGTTATAGATTAAGGTTTTATTTCTCTCTCGTGAGTATTATCCACGTTAATTTTATTGCCGACATCCCGCCACTTTTACGCCTACCGCCCTCTTTTTCCATTTGGGATACTGGTAGAATTATCGGGCTTCAAAATAGTTGTTAGTTTTGGTTAGTTTTGACTTAGATAAAACATTGGTTAGTTTAATTTTTTGTATTTGCTTTTCTGTTTTCCGTTTTAGATATGATTTCGAATAAAATGGATGAAGCTGCGAAAATCAAACGCATTTTAGCTTCGGACTGCAATCTGTAGAAGAAAATTGCATTTGTGCAGATGCATATTTGGAGCATGTTAGTTATCTACGGTAGAAAATTTGAGAATGGGGGAAAAAGAGGAAATTAAATGTCAAGAAAAAAAAATGAAAACAGAGAGAGATCACTAGAGTATCCTATAGGGGCACGTTCTCCATGATTACCAAAGACAGTAAACCCTTTGAGAAAGGAAAAGATCATAGGATACCTCAGGGTCTTGACGTCTATAATGACTAAGAATGTTAAGGTATCCGACTACGTTCGGAACCGGGATTTTAAAAAAGCGTATAAATGGATAATTTCCATGATATTTAGTGTCACTTAGATTAAAATGCATGCATAAAATTGTTTTAAGGACATTTTGATAAAAAAAATTATTTAAATACAATATTTCGGCAAAAAATTAAATTAGAATAACCTTTTTTCAAAATGTTCTCCTTTTGTGAAAAATGCTTCTATTATAATAATATGCTGCCTGTATACAGCTCAGACCTCTGTACAGAGGCTCAACTATGATTTTTGAAAAATTCGAATTATTTTCAGAGTTAAAACCCATTGAAATAATTATCGGAGTTTTTTTCTTAAAATTTCTTCTCTCTGTTGTCGTAAAACAAGGATAAATCTACTTCTAAATTATATATTTCAAAAATTCTAGTTGAGCCTCTGTACAGAGGTCTGAGCTATATACAGGCAAAATATTATTATAATAGAAGCATTTTTCGCAAAAGGAGAATATTTTGAAAATGGGTCATTCTATGTTCATTTTTTGTCAAAATATTCTACTTAAATAATTTTTTATTATAATACTATTCTTAAAACAATTTTATGTACATTTTCTAATCTAAGAGACACTAAATATCATAAATATTATCCATCTATAAGCTTTTTCAAAATCACGGTTCCGAACGTAGTCGGATACCTTAAAAAAGTAATGTAATGCAATGTTAACTAAGGTAAGAACTACGGTAAGCCTTTAAGGGGCTGAGATTTCGAAAGTCCTTTATGTAGTTTGCATCAAAAAAAAATTTTTTTTAAGTGTATTTTAAATATTATGTGCTTGATTAGAACAACACAATGCTGTTTTCATTGCAATGTGTGAATGTTATTAACTATTTAGAATTAAATAATCAAAGCAAAAATTCCAGAAAAACCTAGTAGAGTCAAAATCATTGATAAAGAACAACGAAAATTAAAATTTTTATTGAAGTAACAATCTGAAAGTTAAAAATTATTTATTCAACAATAAAATTTATATATATATATATATATATATATATATATATATTGTCTGAAAAGCATATACAACTTATTTTAATTTTTTTACAGAAGTTGAACACACAACAATAATTTGTTTAATTAAGTCAATTAAATGACTTACTCATAAGTGATTAATAAGAAAACTAGTTTTTTTTTTCGAACTAAAACTATCCATTATGTTATGAAATATTACTTTATCATATAAACCATCATTATCCTTAAAAAAACTTGGTGAAACAGGATGACAAGTACCACTAAAGCCTCTCAGAGGATTCCTTCTTGGGTAGGCCATCGGCTTAAAGTGTCAAAAGAGGGATTATTCTTACATTATGTTCAATTAGCACGTGTTCCCATTCTTTACGAAGAGCTGAAATAAGCTTCTTATGAGCGAATATTAAATATTAGAATTTTATATAAGACTAAGTCTATTATGCGAAGGTTAAATATGTTTTGTGCTTCATCTTAAGCAATGTTAGAACTTTATTATTCGTAATGCCTTAGGTCTTAACCTTAGCTCTTAGGAGATATTTTACTATTAACTTTCAAACTTTATGACTAAGGGGTTCATTTTTGTGTTTCTGAAAGCATGGTCAAAGGCCAGGTTATTATCAACTAATTTCTGAGAAAACATTAAAAGTAACCGCTTTCTCTTACGTGTGTAAAGAGATGAGAACCTTTTGAAATTTACCAGATATTTCTAGGAACAGCAGTTTTATTTAGTACTTCACACGATATGAAACGTCAGATTGTAAAATGCCTTAAGTGTGATTGATGGGGTTTGATGCAATACGATGTAACAGAGGTTAGCAACATTTTAATGGGTCATTTCAAAAATTCAAGCGGAGGTATGCAAAACTTAACAAATATATTTTCTCTTCAGGTCAGAAAAAAAAATCTGGAAGGAAGTTTTAAAGCACGCCACTCTTCTAATTTAAACCGAATTAAAATCAATTTAAAAATGAAAAATATATCTGTATAAGATACCAAATAAAATCTTATTTACTAAAATGAGTAAACTTTTATGTAGATCAGGAAATTAATATTTTATCTTTTGAAGTTTTAATTTATCCGAATTTTCAGTGTTAAGAATTCGTAATAAACAAACGCAGGTATCTAGAAATAGAGAAAGTCTGCATGTCAAGAACAAAATTCTAGGGAATCATAGTATACACATATCTAATTTCTCATTTGACTAAATTATTTTTTTAAGACTTCCTCTTAAAATGTGAATGAGTGTATAGTTTTTCATGCTATTTTTAACTATATAAATTCAACTGATTACTATTTTTCATGTATTAGTTTCTATACAAAATTCTTAATTACTCATCTAGTTCGGTATTTTCGATTCAGATTTTTAGAAAAACTGCAGTGAATATGCGTATTAGTATTTCATCAATTAAATTGATTAAATCATTGGATAAAAATTACATTAAATTATCTCGGAAAATAATAATAATGGATTTTTTTTTAAATATACACATATATTCATAATCTTGTTGTTCAGCATTAGGTACATACAACCGTAAGCGTACCTTCTGTAGTACATATAAGTATACAAATTGCTATTTCTATTAAAATATATAAAGGAAATCTCAGAACAAATTCATAAGAATCACATCTTGTTTTAAATTTCGATATTCATATCATACAAGCGATACCCTTTCAATATTAATACATAACATTTGACAAAAACACAATAATGTTTATAAAAACAAATTTAACGATCCTTATCTTGGAAATATTTGTTTGAAACAGGATATTAATTATTTTCTTCCGGTTTTCTTTTAGGTTTTATACACACAAATTAATAGTGAATGTTTAAATATATATTACTAGCATTACCAAAAAAAAAAGGAATAGTTCTCCAATTTTTCTTTTAAAATTTTATTAACATCACATAAATTTCAGTTTTTAATCTATTAATTATAACAGTGATTCTAAATCTTTCTTTTATTGCGGTATACTTTTAACAATTTCAAACTTTGGCGGCACATTAACAACAAAATAAATTTAAAAGAATTTTACTTATCTATAATAAACTATGCAAAATAGTTCATGATAATAATTTTCAATGTTAAATAAAATAATAAGTACGACAGAGACAACAAAATATTTATTAACTAATTACAATTTAATTATAAGAATACATTTAATGCGAAATTTGATTTTGATGATTTATTGATAATTTCTTTTATACTAGGTCGTAAAAATGATAATGTCACTCCCATTTCGTCATCTACATTTAAAATATCTTTTTTCATTTTTATATTTGTTGCAAGTATGATGAAGAAAATTGTAACCATATTTTTAAAGCTTTTTTAGCTATTGTGAGATAATAGCTAAATTTTAATCTAAATTAATCCAAAATGAATCAATTCATTCTTTCGAACGCTTAGAAATTAAATCACAATTGTTGCAGTTAGGAATTAGTTTTTCCTCTTCATTCAAAGTTAATTCGAACCCAATCAAATTTTTTTATATCCATATATCCACGAAAGGATAAGTAAAATATACCAGGAATACCTTTAATTTCTATCTATAAAACGGCCGAATGATTCGGCTACGGAGTTTATTTTTTCACACAGTACACAATTCATGCTTTTTAAAAAATTTGGCGGCACATTTCAATTTAATGGCACACAATAGAAACGCGACACAATGGTTGAGAATCACTGAATTAGAGAAATCATTTTTTCTTAAAAAATAAGATTAAAATGCACCAAACTTTTAATACGAAATTTACTCGAGATTTTTGTGTTTTTATACTATACATTTTACTTCTTACGGTATCATAAATTCAATGCATTTAAAATCGGGGTTCACCAAACTCTTTTATGTGACGACCTGCTTCCAATTTGGGTCGATCCTGGACAGTCGCCAACTGTCTCTCTGCAGGTCCAGTGTGAAATTAATTTAACGGAAGGCAAATCAGCATGATCAGGCTGCACAATCGTTAAAATGCATAACATTTTATTTAAAAAAAAGTATTTTCCAGTAGTTAACACTTGACAAAAGCTTAGATTTTTAACACAGATTAAAATACTAATGATATTTATTTGAATTAATCTTCTCAGTTAAATTGAATCTCTAACTACTTTTGAAACATTTCACAAAACCCAAGAAAAGTAAAAAATTATATTCCTACAAATCCACGGGCTAAATTACTAGTATAGCGTGAATAATTGCTTAAGAATCCTCCATTTTTCTTAAACGAGAAAAAAACAACAACATTCGAGTATATCTATTGTGAAACCTTTAACCAGCAAATCTGGAATTCATCCAACTTCTGCTAACGCGCAAGTTAAAAATTCCACGAAATTTCATTTTTGTATAGCCTACAACTTGCTGATAAATTAAAATAGTAAACCCTGTTTGATGATTCTTTGAAATTGTATTGTTGAAAATTCTCCTCCAGTTTATTATTTTTCAAAAAAATAAATGAAGGATGAAATTTGAATAGATTTTCTTGAAAACCTTAATGACAGGATGTTTAGGACAGCATCCAAAAGTGGAAGAGATATCATAATAAAAGAGCGATTAAAAAGTACTTATATATATACGAAAGCCTCATGAAATTAGATAAGACCCTAATGGCTCAACATATGATAAATTAGAATTAAGTACCGAAAGAGAGAAAAAATCTCGTTTTATTGCAATTTCTTCTTATAATTAGACCTCCAGAACTGGTTTGATTACGCAATAAAATTCGGGTAAAAAGAAGTGCGTCGATATAGTGCTCGAAAAAATAAAATATGTGTTTTGCGTAGATCTAATTGTTGACCAACATATAACCTCTAAAAATGTTTTCATCCTGAGTATGAATGAAAAATTTTAAAAGTGTTAGTAGAAAGCATTAAAAAAAACACATCTTAAAAAAATTATGTGTTAAAAAAAAGATTTAAGGGGAAAAAAAGCTTATACCATGTTTTTTGTAATACATTAATGCCTCTAAAACTAAACTCAGTAGTGCAACAGCCCATGAGGGCCAAGGCCTAGTTTGCCCATCTCAGTATATGTGACCATTGGGCACTGAGGTGCATGAAAGAATGTCCCGATGAGGTGGTCAATCTGAAGCGAAACCCCCATTGTTTGTCCCCACTCGTAAGCTTGGTACTCACTTATCGGCTCACTGAAGGGATAAAAGGTTGAGTCGACCTTGCCCAGCCAACACCTTTCTGAGATGTTGCCCAGCCCGAGGAAACATTGATGCCTCATTCAGCTATTTAACACAATAAAAATTTTAATTTAAAAAAATTGGGCATTACGATGTGACAACACGATCGGGTTTCAATAATACAGTTCATTTCTTATCCAAATTGACTTAGTCTAACGTCAGTCATATAAAATAATTGCTAAAACGAAATTGAAGCAACTTTAACGGACTAAATTAAGGTGAAATATGAGGTCGTTTTTCCAAGCATATTTTTTCCTTATTTTATTTATACATAAAATAAAGGAAACATAAATGCAGAACACCACATAATCACAAGAGGTACACAAATATATAAAAAATAAATATGGGACTTTCAAGTGTGCACAGACTTGAAACTGCATTGAATGACTTACTCATATCTGCCACTCAAGCACAGTTTGACTCCATACCTAATGCCTAGCCGGGTCCGAGCCGTTTTAGTTGTCAGAGGTAGCAGTTTTCGCAGCCTATATCCCCTCCCCCAAATTATCAACAAATTTAATCATCTTCTTCCTGCTATGCTTCCTTGTTTTCTTTTTTGGTGTTGCAATTTTAATGACCACTAGTGAAATGGACGGTTCGTGAGAACTAAATGCAATAAAACAATAGATTTCCCAAATAAATTCTAGATTCCCGTTATAATTCCGGTAATCCAAATCAGTAATTTTATTCATATATAGTAAGTAACATATATATATAAGTCAAAGTAACATATATATAATTCCCTCTAGCATCCTTTTAATATTAGCTCTTTTAATAATATTTAAACAAACTTTAATTCTTTGGTTCAAAACTAACGCCCTAATCTTGATCGTAATCAACTAGTATCAGAAATCCCTTTCCCGCCCATTTTAACCAATATGAGCTCTTATTACAAAATAGTCAAGTGGTCTTCATTTCCGGGTATAAAAAGCGAAGATTTTGCCCTTTAACCGTCGCTGCTTCCTATTGCTATGTCACTTGTGTCTGTTTTCGTGTTCTTACCAAATATCTGCGAAATACAACTGTGAATTGTCCACCTACGTTATATATGCGTGTAAATAAACAAGTTGAAATTTTTATTTCATATTTTTTCTTCACTTTGTTTATTTTGACTGTTTTTGTTTTTGTTCCTACCCCCTTGTGGTGTAGTGTTGTGTAACCCTGGACATTGGAAATAATAATAATAATAAATGTTTTTCCTGAAATCAGATATGTAAACAAACCAAACAGACCAACCCCGGCCAACGATATTACATATATATATATATATATATATATATATATATATATAATATAGTAAGAATTATAGAATAATAATATGTAATAGGTCCTTAAATAAAAAAAATAGCATATCAATTTAATAATACATTAAGCTACAATATTTATCCGACGAAGCACAGTGGCTGAGCGGTTAGTGCATCGTGCTTCCACACCACAGGTCCAAGGTTCAAACACTCGGCTGGGCAAAGTTGACTCAGCCTTCCGTGGGGCGATAAATGAGTACCAAACTTTCTTGGGAACTTAACGCTGGGGGTTTCGCGTCAGACTAAACACATGACCGGAACATCTGCTCGTGCATCTCAGGGCCCAAGGTCGCGTATACTGAGTTGGGCACAGTAGGCCTTGGCCCTCATGAAGTATTGCGCCACTGAGTTAAGTTATTTATCCTATAGTTAAAATCTACTTAAGTTTTAAAGTAAATAAATAAATACATTTTTTACCTCCATTTTTAAAAAACATTGTAAAATAAAATCTTAAGTTTCGAATCATTTATAATTCGTTTTATTTAGACATAATTTGTCTATAAAGTATAAATTTTAAAAATTCAAACGAAGTATATACAGTGGGCCACAAAAGTGTTCATACACTTGGAATTTCTTATAAAATTTAATGTTTTCGACGAATAAAAATTAATACATTGTAATTGTAATTTTTTTATGATATCTGCAACTTATTCTTAATGGAATGACATAATTAATTTTGTAAAAATAGTATAATTATTTTTTTTAAAAATTAATTTTCGAAAAACTACTAAAAAATTACGCCACAAAAGTCTTCGTACACTTAACAAAAATCTCAACTTAGCTTTAAATATTGTATTTCTTTCTTAATTTAGTACTTAGTAGGATATCTTTTAGTGTCCACAACAACCTTTAAGCGTCTTGTTATAGATTTAATCAGTTTTTTGTAATTTCTGCATCGATTTTCCTCCATTCTCCTGTGACTATTGTTTTTACTTCACATTTTGTCTTTATTTGTCCTGTTATCTTTTTTTTTTTACATCAAAATCTCACTGGGCTAAATAAAGTGATTGAGGAGATGTTTTCATAATTTGGGGACAGTTATAGAGACACCAGTGGCGTACAATGAGAGCACTGCACATGGCGTCATCACCCTGTTAAAAAATTAAGTATTCTCTAACATCCAAATTTCGGGCGGATAATTTAAAATTTCTCTTTAAAATATTTAAATAGAGCTCATGATTCATAATACCATAAAAAAATACCAAATTATCTAATTCTAAGGCCAATTTACACCCCCCACGCCAGAACACTTTCACTTCCATGCTGAAGCATGGAAGTGAAGGAGTTCTTGTTCCACATAAATTCATGGGATTAAATTCCTTATTTTTTCATTTACAAGCTATTATAGGCCCATCGGAATCAAAAATGTTGAATTGTCTGCCATTCCAATCAATTTGCCGTCAATTTTGAATTTTCTGAAACTTAATTCCAAGAATCTTGTTGGATCAATAA
>BMAV01027410.1:0-134322 GCA_019973955.1 Trichonephila inaurata madagascariensis | reverse complement strand
TTTAACACGAAAAAATGTTTCTCAGTCCCTTCAGTTTCATGTTAAGCGAATTTCACTGTACTTGTTTCCGTGTATTAATGAGAAATTTGAAGTCATATCTACGTCTTAGAACATTTACCCAAACTCAGCAAATAAAAAATTATTGTATATGTTATAAGCACGCATTTCGGTAAAATTGCATTAAAAATTATGCAAAAATATTCTATCGGCCTTTTGGGATTTTATGTACATTCTTATGTAATTAATGGATAAGAAAAAAAGAGATGAAAAAAGAGTAAAAAATATCACCCTAACATTTTGGAAATTCAGGTATAAATTTCAATATCATACAGCATCCTATGATTTGAAGTTTATTAAAATTTTCTCAGTCTATAAGCAGGAAAAAAGTTCATGTGCATACGACATTGTGACGGGGCTTTATCGGTACTTCTTCTAATAATCCTCTTGGGATATTTTTGGGGCCAGAATGGCAATTCTTTCCAACCGACCCAAGAAGAGAGCGTGGTTATGCAGATTAGGAATTGTATATATTGGAACGTTAGTATTCGCGAGGAGCGCTAAGTGGAGAAGTAAAGTTAAGTAAGGTAAAGCTCTAGCTGAAGTTCTGGGAGAAGAGTCTTAGTGTATTCTATGAGTTCTATGAGTCGATCTAGTAGTGCCAGTGCAGCTGATTAATAAGTGGGTCCGAGACCAGATGAGTATTTCCCTTAGCCAGATCAAGTTGGATCGAAGAATAAGTTGAAGATATAAGGACTGTAGCTGTTCGCCGAGGAAATACAGGTAAGACAGTTTGCTTAAGCTTTAAGACTACAGTGGATTCTAATGTTAGGAAATCAGCTAAAAATATAGATACAGTGGTTTATTGCGCTATTTGTCATAATTACGGTTTACGTCGCATCACTCTTGATCATAAGCCTCCAAGTCTAGTGTTGCTTTATTAAATATATATTAAGATCATAATAAACTAATTTTATTAGGGCAGAGTTTAGTGTTGTTTTATTAAATATATATTAAGATCATAATAAACTTTTATTATGGCAGAGTTTAGTGGACAATCCTTCATTCCCAAAAACATAGGTCGCGTGGATGGTGACGAGATGATACCCCCAGTGCGCGGGGTATCACAACATTTGCAAAGAACTTAAAGACAATTAGACGACTTCGAAAGGGATAAGACGATTTGGATGCATGAGCTGGCTATTTCAAACTATGGTGTTATGAACAGAGTAACTTTTTATCGTCACGGAGGGTGAAAAAATATCAGCAACACAATCAGTAATCATGTATTAATTTTGAATTAACTGTCACGTAAAGAGTAGCATATTTTAATATACTCACATGATTCCATTGTTAACTAATTTTTAGCAATATTTGTTAACGAGAAAAATGTGTACTCACTAAATGTTTTTTTATTAAGGAGCAAAAAAAGAAAAAGAAAAATTCTTCATGTTCCACAAAATATAACATAAGGCTTACAGAAGTAAATAAAGTCGCAAACAGAAAAATAGTTTTGATTAAAAACAAAGTTTTGGAAGATAGCAAGACTTTCAACACTTTTAATAAACTCAAAAAAGACAAGAAGCCAACAAATGGATAGACTTTTCAAATCCGTCTTGAATGTATTTCTCGCGCTCGCGTATTATCAACATGCATAATCACGAATGGTATATTTTAAAGTACAATAAGCTGTTATATGCATTTTACACAATCCCTTGATCCTGTATTAGTATTTTTTATAATTTTTTCTGATGATTATGAAGATAATCTTTAGTGTAATCATATGTTATTAAAATTATACTAAATTTACTAATTTTAGTTCTGTAACAAGATTTCTTTCAAACATTTTCAACAACAAAATGCAACACAATTTTTGAAACCTCATTTATTTTAATAGGATTCTCAGTTGGAAATTTCCAGGTTGTCAGTACATATTATGATAATAAAGAACTATAAAGCCTAAAAACGTCTGCAGAAGATCGTAGCTAGAAACCAAATACCCATGTGAACTACGATTATGTAAACAGTCGAGTTCGACCAGCAGTTTCAACAAAACATAAAAAAGTAACGTGAAGATAAACTTTTTAACAATATATTTCACAAAAAAAAAAAAGAAAAAACATCGGGACATCGTCTTTACAAAACAAGAATAAATTCTTTGTAAAACGAATGGAGAATAAATTGTTCGACCGTCCGTATCCACCTTACCAAACAGAAACCGACTGTTTGTTGTGAAATTAACTGAGCGAAAATACTGTTAGAGCGAAAAGTTTCGTGAACTGGAACAGAAAAATGCATGTAAAATGTATTTTTGTATTTTATTCCAAACTAAAGAATTTCTTCTACGAAACCATAGCATTTTTTTTCTTGAAAAGATCATTGCTCTTAAAGTCATATAACTGCAGGTATAAAGTTCACCAAAACGTATAAATGTGCCTTAGAAACCATTAAAAAGTAATAAAATATTTAAGAGTTTTTAAAAATATCGTACAGCTGGAACATATAACCATGTGTATATTATATACAAAAACAGCATAATGCCTCTTTTTTACATTCTTTTTGTTTTGAGACTGTGTGAACTGCTTGCATATTTTAAAAAAAATAGCTTGAATGAAATAAATGTCAACAATTTTTTCGGACTACTTTTAATGATGTCAACAAATCGAAAATGTAATCTATTTTAAGAACTAAGGCCTATGAATGAAAAAATAATATCTTATCTTCTTGTGGACGAGAAAACATGAAAAAAATAACTCAGTTCACTATTTCTTAAAAATAGATTAATTTTATAGTTGTATAATATACTTTAGAATTGTTTTAAGTTAATAACGTATTTTTGTAAACTAAACTTTAAGAAGACGCATGCACATTAAGATATTTAATAGTTATGGTCATGGGCCTAATTTCTTGAACATATTATGCATTATTTCATAGAAAATGAAAGTTATTTTACATAAATATATGTGGTTTAAATTGAAAATATAAATCACTCCAGTAATATTTATAAAAAATGTAAATAAAATATTTTAAAAATTTCAAAAAATTTCGCTTTTGTATATCAACGTAGTAATTTTTGAAAAATATAAGAATTTAAAGGAATTATTATCTTTTAAGCAGTATAATATATATGTATATATATACAAGATTTAGTTTTATGCAGATCTGCATCCTTTAGATTCATTTGTATAAAAGTATGAATGTTATGAATTTTTTAACTTATAAATATTATACATTAATTCAACACTAAAAATAAATTTCCTTTTTTAAACATGTACATTATTTTATCTTCTAATTAACATAAGAAGCATAAATTTTAAATGCATTATCTCGGATGTGAATTTTTTTTTTTTTACAGATGTATAATTTGTCAATTCATATTCGACAAAATCCAATTCAACAAAAAAATCATTTGATAAGCCTTGTTCGTGTACCTCAGTAAATATATATAGCCTTATATAGTTATTTTTCCCCCTTTAACTCGAAATTTCTATGGAATATGTCCTTGAACGGAATAATAAGATAAAATCTATGGAATTTGTATTATTCATTTATTATTATTTTTTTGTTATAAGAAATATGATTTTAACATAAAAATTCTTTTTATCGTTCCCTTCTAAAAGCCTTTTTAAATTCGCGAAAACAAATCCTATATATATGGAATTATTAACAATTTTCTCAGATCAAAACTATAGTATTTATTTGAATGCAAGATAGGTCATACAAAAAAATAAGGGAGTTTCCCATTTTTTTTTATTCGATTTTAAAAAGTATTCGTCAGGTTTTTTTTAAAGATCTGAAGTCCCACAGGCGAATCATAGTAAACTACTTTCACAAATATAAATGGAAAAAAATTAACAGATAGAAAGCTGTATTTTACTTTATTTCATATATATATATTTTTTCAATAAGCACAATAGTCTTCATTTGAGTAGGATAGTGAAAAACCAGTTGGATTACCATTTATATATATATGAATTCAAGATTTACTAAGTCTTGAAACTTTGATAAATCAAAATGAAATTCAAATAAAAATAATTTTAAATGCATTGTTGTGGATATATTATTTTACATTATATTGTAATGGAAATCAAAATATCAGCAAATTGAGTTAAACTTTACAGATTTTTATAAAGAAGTTTTGATTGCATATTTTTATTTTTATTTACCTTAAATAATTTAATTTTTCTTATTTTGCATCGTCGTGTTGAATCACCTTTTTTAAAAATTTTCTTCCTTTGATGTGTACTTAAAAAAGAAAACATACGCGATAATTTTGATATTTCATTAAACTAACAATGAAGTTGGGGTTTTTTTTTTTTCGTTAATTGTTGCTTTCATACCAATTAAAATTTTATTTACGGAATTAAATTTGCGGAATCGACTACAATGTCAATAGTACAAGTTCAACCAAAGATTCCAACTAGATAAAAATCAGCAACAAATTTAAAATCGAAAATAAGAGTGGTAAATAAAAGGGTGAAATTAAGCGCACGATATAAACTTTGTAAAAATTTTCCTCAAAAAAGTAAAATAAAAATATTTGATGGTTATATTCTTTATGTTACACATTTTCAACTTTTGTATAATAAAAATATTTGTGTCTAGACTATAAAAACATAAAGGAAATATAGATATAAGTTCATATAAAGATTGCTTAATATAAGTAATAAATTTGGTACAGCGAATTCATTATATATTATTTTTATACCAATACAAATAAAATATTACAAATTCACTCTTTTCTTTTGATTAATTTAAACTTTTTTAAGATGTAACTATCCAAGTTTTGCTTGAATCTCTCTTTGTAACTGACAGATACTTCTATATAAATTCGGTAATTGTGAAAAGCCCAACTGATACATTCGAAAAAGGTCACCAAATTCATGGCCAGCCTTTCCATCAAATCTGTCTTTTTTTAGCGTTACTGCAGCTTTCCGAAATATTATTATGTCGTTCATAAATCTCAATCTATAGCCACACATTATCTCTAGGCTAGAGAAAAAATTGTGGATAATTGGAACTTAAACTTGATTAAAAGCATCCTAACATAAATATCCTGCTTCTCACAACTAAGAATAATTCACTGCATTGAAAATGGACGGATGTGTGATCTTGTATTAATAAGAAATTAATTTAAAAGTTCTTTTTTTCTCTTCTGTCTATACGAATTCGCTTGATAAATTGGTTTACTGTATTTATTTCATTTTTTAAAAAAAGTTTCAAAGTTTTAATTTTTTGAATTGTAGTTTTGTCAGTTTGTCAATTTATGAGAATCTCTGGGATATTTTGGTAGATTGTATCAATTTGCTACACTGTCATTCAATTTAAAGTTTCGGTTGCTGAAAACATAGGAGAAAAATCCTAATAGGCTTTTTCCAAAAACTGTTATAAAAATAATTATTAAACACATTGAAAAATTCATGTAAAAACTAAAATATGGTGTCACATGCAGAAAACAATGATTTGGTTTAAAAGTGGCGAACAATATAACTATTTATTAAGATATTGTTTATTATATATGAAGTTATATATACAATTCTGTTATTTCCTCTAATTTTCATTTATTACATTAGGTTCAAATTAACTAAAATACAATTAATGTTTGGAAAATAATGAATGAATATTTTAAATAAATTATAGCTTAAAAAAACTAAAAAACACGCTTTTGTAGTTAATCGAACTAAAAAGTAAAAAAATAATTCTTAATATAAGAATAAAATAATTAACGAGAAGATTAATGTCATTGTGGTAAAAGCGTGTGGGGTGCTACTAACTCTGCATTTCGGAATAGAACTAGTAAGAAATTATAACAAAATTAATATAGAGCACCCCAAGCTTTTACCACATGACATTAATCTTCTCGTTAATTATTTTATTCTTATATTAAGAATTATTTTTTTACTTTTTAGTTCGATTAACTATAAAGGAGATTTTTTTTTAGTTTTTTGAACTATTACTTATTCATTGATGAATTAATCTTAAGTGCGTCATTTTTTTTAAAATCTGGAATACCCAATGACGTTTTTGCTTTAGGGTTGTAACTTAATCTTTTAGTCGCAAAATTTAGAAACGGTATATGAAATTAGTCGCAAAATATGGAAATAGTTAATCTTGATTATCCTGATAAGGGCTATGGAACATAATTATGAAATTATTGTTTTGTCATCGGTCCTTGACAAGAGTGCAAAATTTCGAATTAATCTGACCTTTTATAAAGTGGGTAAAAATCAAATTCAAAGATTCCGTTACATACAAGTGAAGCATATAAAAGCGAGTTAAAAAGGACAGGGGTGACTAAACACTAGAAAATGTAAACGAGTGTACAAAAACTATCTCTGATTTTTTTTATAATGTTTGCGTGTCCTTTTTTTTTTTTGTATTACAAAAACACAACTCTACAAGACATGTACACAGGACTAATATAATATTGAAAAGATACACAGAATTTGAAAGTATGTGTTTGGGGTCATCGTAACACAAGATAATGGTTTTAAATCTATCATTGATAGAACGTTATTTTACCATGTTTCGAGATTTCTCACCCATAAACAACCGAGTTTCAATATGAAACACATGGCCAGAAGAGCACAGACCTCCAACCAGTCCCATCAGGAGCGATTTCCTTACATAAGGGAAAAAAAGAAAGAAAAACGTAGAATGGAGCGGCTTTGTTTTGACCCCGTACGTCAAACGTACGCCTGAATAGCAGTACCCATGTGTTTACCTTATCTCAGGCTTAGGACAGTTACTATAAAATAAACAGTTTTTATCAGAGGAAAAATGGGATAGGATGCTTGAGACAGGAGAGTTCTGCTCTTCTCGCATAAACAATGACGTTGCAACAGATAGAACACAAAGAACTGAATAACTTATATAATAAGAAACTGAAAATACCTTAAAATATGAGAATCATATTGTATTTATTCAAACAAAAACTGTATTTATAATATTTATTTCATACAAAAATTGGCAAGATCTTGTTCTAATTGATGAGAGTTTAGTTTAAAACAATAAAAAATTCTCATTTTTGATTAAGTATAGAGAAGAATAAATTCGGATAAATGTTGTAATGTTTCTGTGTTGTCATATACAGCAGCGGTTCTTAAACTGTGGTCCGCGGACCCCCAGGAATCCGCGAAGGTCTTTCATCCAATGTTATGATTTCGATCTTTTACAAACTGAAAAATCTGGTAGAAAAATTGAAAGATGTTCCATCCTAGACTAGATCACTAAATTGTCCACAGTACAAATATTTACTAAAACATGTATTTCGATCAAGAATATTAATTCAGTTTTTTTATTGTTTGCAACTGCATAGCCATTACTAAAACGCAACATTTTCAAAAAATATGTAGCAGAAACAAAGTGTAAAGATTAACAACTGAATTCACATAGCTCGCCAATACGATAACGCCCGATTGCATTTATTTTAATTTCCTAATGGAATTGCGCCTACATTATTTATTTATTTGAAATTAGTATTTTGTAATATTTTTTTATGTACATATATAATTAGACGTTCACTATTTTATTCCAGGAAAAAAAAGAAGTGTTAAAGAAGTCTGTAAAAATAGCAAGGCAGTCTTAGTACTATTGATGCTTGATTGATTGATTGAATATTAACGTCGCACTGTTTATCTACACGAGGGCTTTTGGCGACGGACCACGTAATTTTGAACCATGGTCAAGTGACGTGGACGAAACCTGAGCTGGCACCCCCTCTCCTAATTACCACACCACACCAAGGGAGGACGTTTCAGCTCTCGACAGATTTAACGTGCATCGCTGCCCTACACGGCGGGTCTTTAGTGGTACTGGGCTCGAACTCGTGACAAGGCAAGCCACGGTCCGATACCTATACCACTCGGCTACCGCGGCCACAGTACTATTGAGGCACCTTTAACACTAGAAAGACTAAAATTTAGTATATACCTATACTGCCAAAAGCAGTCGAAATGACTGCATTGTCAAAGAATAATTAATGTGTAAAGAAATTTGTGTAAAGTTAATTTTTAATATTTTTTAAATATTATTTACAGTCATATAACAAGTTATATTAATAAATATTAACAATAAAAAAAATTTACGTCACTAGGAGAAAAAATATATTGAAAAAAATTCTAAGAATTTGTGCATTATATATGTAATTGTTTTTCTAATTGAAATTAAAAAGCAGTCAAAATGACTTCCTTGGGCAATCTAGTGTTAAATCACTCAACCATGTGTTGGGAGTCAGAAGGTTATTCAAAATTTTGGGGTCCGCGATGTCAAGCTGATGCATAAAGGGGGACCGCGGCGATCGAAAGTTTTAAGAACCGCTGATGCATAGGGAACTAGAACATATATGGATTTACAGTAGTATTTCTGTGACTGTAATAAACGTACCATTTGAGGTGCAACAACAAAAATTACTTTTTGACGAATATTTTCGAAACAATACATTTACCGAAATATCATTCCTAAATAGAACATAAAAATACGTTTTAAAACTGGTAGGCAATTAAGGTGGATCTAAAGACTTAATTATATGGAAATGATGCCTTAAAAGTAGTATCAGTCTCTCTGATTAAAAGTATAGCTATCATCCTAGCATAAACACTGTAGAAGGTAATACAGTTGAACCTGATTTTGTGCGGTTGATAAACACCGCATAAAAATAACCGCACAAAAAAAATATTCGAAAATTTCATGAATTCTTACATATAACAAGCCAATTCGTCGAAATACTGCAGAAATTTTTTTTATGCGGTCGCACAAAAATAAAATCGCATAAAAAAGGACCGCACAAAAACAGGTTCTACTGTATTGAAAACACCATAGAATAACAGTTACATTAACAATATTAATACACGCACAATGCACTGTATATTTTAAAAACTTTTCCCAAGTAAATTATTTTTATCATGTCACGGAGAAATGATGATAATTTAATAATTTTAATACATGCTAAAAATACATTTAATTTGTATTTATTCCTTTCCTAAATTACGCCAAAAAATCAAAAAGGGCATGGAAAAAATTGCTTATTCTGGAATCTATATAAGGAATTATTAGTTTTTAAAAATATATTTGTAGGACAAATCAATACACATAATTCTAAATGTTTTAACCTCAGTAAATGTTTTAAGAACAGGTAAAAATAAAAAAAATATTCCGGAAGTCACTGTTTAGAGATGTGTTTTTACCAAAGTTTACGTTTTCCCCCGGCCTTCTTTTCTTTCCCGGGAATTTCCAGGAAATCTTAAGAATATAGCATCATTTCAGGGGTTTTCCGAGAATGCATCAACATTTCAATAAATCTAAGAATAAGTTATTTTTAATTGACATCAATAAGAATTATACACAAAAAATAATAATAATAATGCACTTTTTAAAGTATGATTTAAGGAAACATAAATATATAAATCTATGCGTCCATGATTTAGCTAGCTCTTTGTTAAAAACAACCCAGCAATAGAAAGTGCCCTCTCAGCTGATACTGGAAAAATTGCTTCCAAAGCTACTCCTAGTTTTAAAATATTTTATGATCGATTTTCTGTTGCGTCACACACACATAAGAACAACAATTCTTGCTTAACTACCTTGCTCAAGCTAGAAATCTTAATAGTCGAATAACATAGAGCCTTTGAGTGGATCCTTTTTTTTTTTAATTTTTTTCCCAGCGTCTTTTTCTTTTTTTATCTTCAAAAATTTCCCAGTTCTCTTCTGCGCACGAAAAGCAAAAAAATGTCCTATTAAAAATTGTTATTTGGGAAACTTGAAGAAACATCAATAACTACAGTAGGGTTATGCTTTGTCCCAAAATTTAGATGTTGCTTAAATCAACTAAAATAACGTTGAGTTTTTCAATTATTCGGATAAAAGAATGTTTCATATTTTTGCAAATTCTAAGTTTTATTGGTTCAACTCTCCAAATAATATTAACAAATACTTCTTAGTTAAAGTCTCGTTTCTATTGCGTAGTTTTTCTAGGTCTATATTTACTATCTTCAAGTCCTTTTATGGAGTCACTGAATTTATCTCTAAAAATCTTTCAATGTTGCCAATTAAATTCTTGAGCATTTTGGCGTCTAAGCAAACCAGTCATTAACATAATTTTTGTGAAATATCTTTCTTGGAGGTTGCCACCCTGAATAATTTTACAATGTCCTTTATTTCCTTACAGTTTTATTTAACATCAAAAAAAAAATTTCTGCATTCACAATATGAAACAGAACATCTGTTGCTATAATGACTTCAAATTCCTAATCGAACGCTTTGTTAAATCTTCAAATAGATTCATCACTTTTTTTTTTCTTATCCGTGCGATATATTTACGATCTCAACAGTGCGCTTTCGCTTAAATCCACTATTTTCTTACAAAAAAAAAGACTTATTACGCAGCCAGATATATGGTAAGTGCATAGCATATAGATCAGGGGTGGGTACATAGCGGCCTGAGTGAACCATGCGGCCCTCCAAGACAGTCAAAAAATCAAACATAAAGGATCTGTTCTTCGTATTTGGGTCAACATATATCTGTGAGCAAAGTTTTTCTTGCAGGAAGATTAACAAGAGTAAATATCGATGCAAATTAGTTGACATTAACTTGCAGGCTGTGATGAGAATTTCAACATGCAATCTCACTCCATATTTCAAAAAACAAAATATAGTAAAGTATGATAAGGTACATTTTCCTCACATAAAACTTATCCTAAAATTAAATGTACTTGCAGCTATGGATGATATGAAATAAAACTGGCATTATTTTATTTAACAAACTTATTTATTTTTAAATGGTACAATTGATACCTTTTCTCTGAGATGCAAAATTAACTAATGAATGCAATTATTTTAACCCGGCATCACTCACGCGAAAATAACGATCGAAAGTTCTCGCGCAGGGTATCTCATACCCAAGGGTGTTCACGTTCTGTTTTTACCGTAAAATTTGTCTATAAAAGTTAAAAAGGAAGAAAAGTAGGAAATACAATATGTTTATTACATTTTTCACAGGTAAATTTCATTTTTCTGTTCTTTTTATAAGGACATTCAGTGCATTGTTTTCACAAACTCCTTTAATCTCGTCGTGAGTGAGCGATGTTTTCACTGGATCTTAATTTTTTTATCTGTATCTTTTTAAAACTAAGCACATATAGGAGTAAACTTCTCCATTCTTTAAATTCAAAAAATTTTGGAATTTCTTTTCTATTTTCTCTTATTGTTCCAGCAATAGTTTTTTTTTTTTCAAAAGTTCATCTGAAAGTGGATAAGATGCGATACCCGAAAAGACGGTATCCAAAAACATATATTTAAAATTCCCCTACAACCTAAGGCCCCTCAAAGGATATGACCTTAAAGTCAACTACATGAGAAACTACCCATTTTCCGAAAAAGGTTTAGAAGGAGAGTTGAAAAAAGGTTTAGAAGGAGGGTTGAAAAAAGTTAGACGGTGGGTATGATATACCCTGCGCGAGAAGTGCCGGGTTAAAAGTGTGAGCCCTTCCAGAATCTTCTGCTTCCCCAAGAGACAAAACTATTGCTCTTCCCTGGCATTGGTGGAACTCATAACCCCTTATTTTTTTCAAACTTAACCACATACGCACATCACACTAACACCATCAATAACACACATTGCTATGTGCTTTTCAGTTGTGATTTCTTTTGTTTAACCGTTACTGCCTCAACACAATTTTCTGTTGAAAAAAATCCATCAATTCTGAACTTTCCTAAACTGAAGAATTTGACTCCTTTGAAATGAATGTTTGTTTTCAAATGTCGTCTGTTTTTTAAGTGATGTACGCTCGCCAAGTGTCTACAAGGTATTCCTGTGTTTAAATTCAATGAAATTCCATTTGTTATCAAAAGTTTAATCAAATCTTATTAATTTCAGATACACTTCATGTGGCATCACATTAGTATGGTTTCTGATTTCCCTCTCTTTTTTCCTTGCCGAAGGTTCATGGAAACCAGAATAATTCTTGTGAAGGCATGAAGTATGAAAATCTTACGATTTTCCGAGAAGAAACCCTAATACTATTTACTTAAAAAATTCTTGAGGATATTAAAACTCTCAGGGGCGTCGGCAGGGTACATCTAGGGGGGAAAAGTGGAGAATCTGCTTCCATCTTAATTTTCTCGCGAGCAGTTTTTAAATTAATTTAATGTTATCAAAAGAATATATCAGATAAATGTTTCATTTATTTTTAATCAACTAACAAAACAATGTTACGTGATGGCTAACAACAATTAAAACTTAAGAGAGTCAGAGGTAAAATGTTTTATGAGACCTATAGAGTTCTATTCAGCCACTTTTTATGCTCACATGTTATCATTGTAATGCACATAGAATTACATCGATTGAAAATTTCATTTAAAGGAATCTGTCAAGCAAAAGTGATTTATATTTTTTAAAATTGAAATTTGATATAAAAAAAAATCTTTATCATACTCATAAAATGCGAGAGATGTTATTAAAATAAATTTAATTTTAAGCATATCCATTTGAAATATCATGAATGTAATTTTGAGATATAACTAAATTAGAGAGTAGTCTTGTTACGTTATATACGAAAGTAGCGAAAATTTTTTTAAATATATGTTAATCGAGATAAACACCCAAAGAGGAAATATTAAAGAGGTTCGAACAGATCGATAGAGTTTAAATTTTTAAAAGAATATATTTTATATATCTATACAAAAAATGAACTTACTTAAATCGATCTTATTTTTTTCACACAAAGTAATTCCATCTCTAAAATAAATTGCTGATGCTACAAATTTAAAATTACATGGAAACGAAATTTTTCCGCATGTCTTAACTTTTTTTCACACAAACCTGTTACATGCATGTTCCAAATTACTTAAGTATTCAACTAAACTATTTTCGATTTCTGTATACGTATTCTACCCAAATAACTAGTAACAGAGTTAAAACTATACATAAATTATGTTAACTTATAATTCACGTTATAATTACAAATACAATTTTTAATTGTTAGCCATTCACATTATCACAAAATAAAATTACACTAAAGTAATTGATATAAACAAATATTTTTATGTAATAACTATGCATAATAATGTACTTTGGAGCTACCTAATCATAATATTATTATTAATTTGAAAATCAGAATAATATTCAAACAGATATGTTTCTGATTTAAATAATTCATTCTAAACCAAATTCCATTGTGAGATTCAGACAGAAGCAAACTTATTTTAAATATTTATGGCTAAGTAATGTCTTTCAGTTCTGATGTGTCCATTCAAATGACTGGGATGATTTGACTTAGCAGTTCATCGACCGGAAAGGAAAACATTTCGAACTCATTCCGACGAAAAATGCCTAGTAATCAATTTTCAGTTAAAAATTAGACAAAACAAAAATCACGCCCTTTGAAAAATTTAAAAAAGCATTTGAAAATGAAGAACACAGTGTATGAGTAAAGCTAAATCTGTAACAGGAATAATTCATCCATAGAATTATAAAGTAAATATTAAAATGAAGTGGGAAAAATAAAAAATGCAACTTAGCACGTTTGTATATTTCAAATAATCAAAAGCAACAAGTGACAAATATTAGCAATAAAATAAGTTTTCTTTTAAATATATAATTGTTGCATTCAGCTGCATTTTTGTCGCCCATCCGGTATAGTGGTTAGCGACGCTGATTGCTGTGCCGTTGGGTCTGGGTTCGAATCCTGGAGAAGACATGGATGTTCGTAAATGTATAGTGCTTTCGTGGCATGGGGGTACTTTAAATAGCCGTCGAACCGCAAGTCCTCTCGTGAGGTTGGTGGAAGGGCAAGAGAGGTGGGAGGCTCCTCTCCCTCAAAATTGGGGTGAAATCGAGCTAAATCATTCTGTCACCTGTATATGTGAATATTATCTTAATCTTCATAAAGAGTTATCGTTAAGCTTAATTGATGTAATCTTGACACACACACGCGTTTGTGGTCAAGATTAACACGCGTTACTGTTCTGCGTGTAACATAATACACTTTACACCTACTAGAGGTGGGAGGCCCCTGACCACGCCCTCAAAACTGGGGTGAAACCGAGCTAAATCATTCTGTCACCTGTATGGTGCTCAAAGCTACGGCTAACGACAGGCGTCCCTTATAGCCCTTTACCATGATGAATTTCGTGGATTTTGATCAGGTGGCATTAGTAACAACAGTATAAGTAGTTCAGAGTTGTAAGCATTAGGCATCAACCAGCTGATAGGAGGGCCAATATTAAATCTATAGGTACGTGCATACATAAAAATTATTTGATTTTAAGTAGATATTTTATTAACGTTGTGTGCCTTCTGTATCAACACAAGGGCTTTTGGCGACGACCTCATACTTTTTAACCTCGGTCAAGTGATGAGGACGACACCTCTGTGCTGGTATCCTATTCTTATAATAATAACAACGGGAGTACTTTGAGCCTCGACAGATTTAGCATGCATCAATTCCCTACATGGTGGGTCTTAATGGCATCAAGAATTAAACCCACGACACCACAATGACCTTTATCATTGTGATGCTGCAGACATTTGTGATAGAAAGACGGACGTAAAAAAAAAGTTAGAACATTTTTGTATTAGTGTGAAATATTAAACTACTTGAAATAGAAATGTGTTTTTAAGACGAAAATTTGCATCGCAATAATTCTAACACTACTTTTCTTTTTATTAACTAGTAAAAAACTCAGTTGAAAATTAATAGTTTAACCCTTTATCTACCGCATTGTGGTTTACTGCAGTTTTTTCATGCAATACTCTTTTTTGGATCACTACATGGAAATTTAAGGGATATACATAAACAAAATACTCAACTTTGGGAAATTTAATCCGTTAGAGCTAATTAATTAAAGACATTCAAATGTAAAATTTATTATATACACTGTTCACTTAAAATAAGTCAAATCGTTTTCTAAGGTCTTCATTAACATACAAAAAAAATAAGACATTTAAACTTTGACATTAACTATTTTTTCGGAACAAAAATGATAATCCTCGCAATCTGCTGAAAACGCCGTCAAACGCAATTTCTGCTATAAAACTATTCGCCTTCCCGGCTAAAATACTCATCATAGAACCCGTGCTGCCATATATCTTGGAAGAGCGGATTTTAAAGAATATTTCTGCTATATATACATATATATAAGTATCGTCAAAATATTCGTGAAAATGGTTATTCTATGTAATTTTAAAGTGAGAGTGGTACTGATAAGTACTGTCGGTAGATAAAGGGTTAAAATGTGAAATCTTTTATTTTATCTAAAATCTATTAATTACGATTTAATTCTTCAAAACTCTTAAAACAACATCAATTTTCCAATTTTGCAAAATGTTTGCATCAAACTTGGATTTAACTACCTTAAAATCCGGCGTATTACGCGCACCTATACTTCTAAGCTACATTTTTCAGTTTCAAGGTATGTTTACCGTATAACACACACCTCCTTGTTTACGAAGAAACCTGAAATGTACGTGTACAATACTCTTATGTTATGAAGTCATTTATTCGAGGTATTATCCTAAGTTTTTGAAAAAATAGTACATTTCTAGAATTACACCCCTTTTTTTTATTATTATTTTTTAAGTTCATAAGGAATATTTTTTTTATTTCTTTTAAATCAACAATATTTTGATATATACAGAAGTCTTAACTTTTTTTAATGCTTCTTTCTTTTTTTTTTATTGTTAAAGCTATCATATCCCCTAAATTTTGATCATATTTCTTGTGTTCAAAGTGCGCGTTATACGCCGTATTTTACGGTATATCAAACTTATAATATGCAACATTTTTTGATTTTAAAAAACTATTTAAGACGGAAAACATTGCCAAAGAATGTTAAATTAAGAAATAATTCACTTAAATTTGATGTAAAGATAAAATATAACACTCTCGGTAAACAAAAATTAAACTTTATATTATTGAAAAATTTGAACTTGTATTTGCTTGATAAAGATAATTGGAATAACAACTAGTCTCACTATTTGTTATTTTAATAAATAGAATTTGATTTTTTTTAAAAAAAATATTGAGTTCTCTCTCCAAATTTGGTGAAGTTACAATTGTCAAGTTGAAGTTATTGAAAACCAACAAAGTAAAAAGCTCAAAATAACAATTAACGGCGTTCATCGTTTAATTACAAGCATTTGTTTCCTATAATTGGTACATTAAATGTGTATAACACTACAATTTTTCTCCCACCGTTAAGCTATTTTATACCTCATTTATAATTGTTTCATAAAATGAATCAAGTTTGTCATAAAATGAAACTTATATTTTTCACTTAAGGAGCAAGAACATAGATTTTTCACAACAGGTAACACCGAATAATTATTTTCAACTTATAAATATTTTTAAAAAAGAATTAGTTTTTAAAAATGAGAAAGATATTTTTCTTATTATTCAGCGAAATTTTGTTATCTTGAAATCTAATCAATAAACTACTTATACATTTTTACATTATTCTGAACTCTTGCAAAAAATTATTTAGAAAAATATGCCTGTTTTTACTATATACTATATATAAAATGTACTAAACATGCATACAAAAAACAGGTAAAAGATGCAATTTTTAAAAAATCTAGAGAAATATTTGTAGAGAACGTAACGTTTAACGTAACGTTTAAACGTTTAACGTAATATTTAAAAGTTTAAAAAAGCCTTTTACATGTATGAGTTTCATAAAATTCGGATTACATCAAAATCATAATTGCTTTTTAAAATTCTCAGTCTCTTAATATGGCAACATACAAATATTCAACATTAACTACCCAGGAAAATTTCATTGATTGTACTAGTAAATTCATTTTTATGAAATATGTAATTTGAAGTAAAATTGCTATGTTGAGCATATAATACAAAAAGAAAAAATATATATATGCATATACTGAGAATGTAAGTAGTTGTAATTTATCCCAAATTTAATTTTTATACTTTATGAGATTAACAAAACACAAAATTCTATTCAGAAGTTTGTAATAATATAAATAATAAACACTTTGATATTAGTACTTCAATTTATATTGCTAATATTACTCAAATTATCATAACATTTTGAAAATTGACGGAAATTTTTAAAATTCTCCATCATTTTTTTCCCCAGGTTTTCATGAAAAATAATTTCTAAACAATAAAGTCTGCATTTTGTTAAATTGTAATATTAGTACCAAATTTTGACAATATTTTTATTGTGTTTTAAAAAAGGAAGGAAGGGTAATAAAATTTTACGAATCACGAGATAAAATGATGTACTAAAAGCGAATTCAAATTTTTTCTCACACTCACAGGAAAAAAAAAGCTCCTCAAGACTATAAATTTATTAATGTTTCATTTGTTTATGAATTTACATATATTAAGCAAACTTGCATGGAAAATTCTTTAAAAATATACAGTTTTCGAAAAACGAATTGTAATATTTTTGCAAGCAAATAAATATTAATATAAGAGCACATGTTTTGCACTTCATGAAACTTTCCCTTTTGAAGTTTTCCGGTTCGGTTCCGGAAATAATAATAATTCCGAGCAATAAAAATTCACACAATCACAGGGATCAAAAGAAATACTCACCCCTACTCACCTCATTGAGAGTTTTAAAAAAAGGCTCCGTGGAGCCGCTATCTCACGCTCACGATCTTGTACGCTCCTCACTACTCAGCGACCCTCGCGTACTACGAAAAAAGAAAAAGGGGGTGGTAAAAAAAATCACGCACTTCGTACCCGCAGACGAAAATTTTCAGAAGGATTCGGTGCGCACAATCACGGCGCAACTTTTCCCGCCAGCCGAAACCAAGTCACAGACTGTCCGGCAGCTGTCTTATACGCATGCGCGAGGTGATCAGTTTTTGCTTAAAGGGGGGGGGGGGTCTCTTCTTACTATTCTCTTTTTCACCGACAGATAGAGATGACCCCCTTTTCGAATGGAGATAAGACTGTTAAACATTCAAGAGGTTTTAGGAAGATGGAGAAGAAAAAATGAACCGGGGAATGGAGTTATTTTGAAAAAGAGAACTCTCTCTCTATGTTATCTGAGCATTACCGAATTATTTATTTTTCTTTTCGCATATTAACTTTTATTTATTTGAATACAAATTTTTATTTTTGAATACAAATTATTTAGGCTATTTTACTTCTTATATATGTTAATTAATATATTAATTAAATTTATGAGAATGAGAAAACAAATTTAAGTGTAGAAAATAAAATTTCGTAAAAGTGAAATATTAAAATTATTTTAAAAATTAGTAAATGCATCCTGAAATTAGTCAATTATATATTTTTACCAATTGCTTTTCAATCGCAAATTTTTAAAATTTTTTATAAATAACGTATTTTTTTTTTTTTTTTAAATATGTTTGAAATTTAAACTTTTCGGAGCTTAGGATATTTTCTAATTCCTTTTCCTTTAATCTTTAATAACGAAATCTAAACTTTTTATTCATTTTTCTATTCATAACGCTTTCGAATATTTGCAAAAAAAATATTTCTAAGCGGAACTTTTAAATATACTATTGTTCAATACCGTTTATAAAACAAATATTTATTATTTTTTTTCGCTTTAAATATATAACTGTTCATAAAAAGAAATATTTCGATTAGCAATAGAACTATAATATTACATGTAAATATAAATGAAATTTTCTTACAAAATTTTGTTATACATGAAATATTAACGATAGATATAATCCATCAAGAAAATATTATCCTTTTTTTACTTCTCCATTTTTAAATATTTACGAACCTGGGACAAATTGTAATAATAAAAATCGCATTTCATCTTTATTTTTATGTATTTCATGCTGTTATAAATAGAAATACATATTTATACAATTGCAAATACTTATTTTTTTTATTTCGTATGTATGAGTATTGTACGCTTTTTATGGCTCTTTCACATTTACGAGTACTTAAATTTATGCATCAAGTTTAGTCTGATGTGTTTTAAAATTCAAGTTCTTTAGCTATAAACATTTCAAATGCATAAAATCATTGAAATCCTTGAGAAAATGTGTTTGTTAAAGGTATCTATTCATTAATTTATAGTGCTGTATTTTCGTATAAAAATATATAATTATGTAATGAAAAGAAATTTTAAAAAACAAATGTTTTACACTAAATAATAGTGGATAATGGTTTTACACCATGATCTTTCTCAACATGATCATAATCAGTGCCGGTTTATCCATTAGGCGCCTGGGGAGGGCACCCAGGGGCCCGGAAGGGTCCAGAAGGGCCCAATTAAGTTGGACTTAACCAGATTTTCTGGTTATAAATTTTGATCCTCCAGTGCCAAGAGGGTCTGTAGATCTTCTGTACCCAGGGCCCAAAATGAGCTTAAATCGGCACTGATCATAGTTTAATATTTCATAAATGTAAGGTGACAACCATCCTCCTTTGGAGAGGACAGTCCACCTTTTATAGGTTCTGTTCTTCCTTGAAAAGTGTTCTCCTAATTGTCCTCCTTTACAATATTTTAAAACTGATCTGCTAATCTCTGTTCAGCGATGAACCAAACATGTTTCCAACATGTCGAAGAATGGTCTGAAGCAAATATCACAAGAAATGACAGTCTTCAATGGTGTTTTTTGACTTCATCACAAATAAATTGGGAAGATATGGAAAATTGTGTTGAGTTTTAATCGAAAGAAATGCCTGATATTAAAATCGATGACAGTCGTCTGTTTGAAGAAATAAGATGACTGAATGTATATCTAAATTCTAATAAACTGGAACAATATAAATTCAGGACGCTAGAATTGATAAAGGATGGAAGGAAGTACTAAACCATTTCAAAAATGAACACTTTCCATGTGATAATTTATTCATTCTTGTTGAGTTTTCGATGTGCTGTTCTGGAATTAATGCAGCAGTTGAAAGAGATTTTTCAGTTGGTAATGATCTTTTGTGCAAGGGAGAAGTCAAGATTTAATGTTGATATTTTAGCTGCAGTACTTACTGTAAAATTCAGTATTAAGGATATTTTTTGCTCCGAAATTTCCGATGCATTAAAAATGATATATTGACAACAAAAAGTATTCAATGAGGAAATACTCGAATAAATAAGTAATTAAAATTAATGCAAGCGCGTAAATAGCGTATTTTTATTTGAGTTAATAAAATGCTGCATATATATATATATGTTTTAACTTTTTCTTAAAATTTTCGCGCGTGAGCCGTCTTTCTTTTCATTGTAAAAAAACTGGTCAACTTAATAAATGGTGAGAACAAATAGAAATGTGATGAGTTACTAATAACTATTTTTCTTAATTTTGATATCAATTTTAAAAAATTCTCTATAAATAATTGTGTGGTTATTCACTTATTTATTTCTCAGATAGGCCGAAAGTACTCATGAAGAGCTTAGAACTTTTAAGCCGATTTGTCAGTATGTGATTATTCAAACATATCACTTATTGGGCGTACTCGTTCATATTATACGAGAGGATTTTTTAAAATAAAATCAATCTTCAGTCAGTTTGTATACATTTTTTTTAATGAGGGCACACGTCCTACCTGGTGTAAAATGTATCTTTCAGCGAATAAATAACTTTTGGCGAAATTTTGTAAGAATACGTTTCTTACGATTATTTGGTTGTTTATTAACATCGCACTACAACTTTATTGATGACATAAGGAATCACGGTCAATTGACGAGGATGACACCTGAGATGGCTCCCCACTATCCAAACTTTTACACCATGCCAACGTAAGAACTTTGATTCTAAATTGGTTAAACAGGCATCAGTCCCTTTGCACAGGGATACTTTTACAATGATTCTATCTTGAGGGGGGATTTTTTATTCCAATTAGAAAGAAATAATAAAAAATCACCCAAACTAGACCACGATTTATGTAACATAATATATTTCAAAAATAGACAAAGTTGCTTTCCTTACCTTTGTTAAAGAAGAACGGGGGTAAAGGAAAACTTACTCATTGTGATTATGTAGGCAAAAATTTGTTTAAAATCCACCAAATGATATTTTACCCACGTTCTTTTTCTGAAAGTAGGGGAAATATTCATTTTGTGCATTGCGTGAATTCCGTGTCATTAAGATCAATGGGTTCCAGAATGAAACGAAATCGAGAAAATTAATGTGTCATTTAAAATTTAGTTTTCGTGTCGTTGTTAAAAATTCACGTGAAATGCGTTGATTAAGTTACATGCATGAAAGAATATTTTTACAATGATTTATTCTAAAAAGAATTTTAATTTTGGCACAAAAAAGCAAGAAAAGATAGTGGTCATAAAAATACATCCCCGATGTATGAATCCCTAGCGGTTTATCCGTTCGATCAATCAAAAGGGAATTTCAGATATTGTTATTTGAAAGTATACGCTTCAGATTGTAATGGTTTAAAAATATTAAGCTCTCACAATTACGATTAAAGGGGAAAAAATTCGAACTTTTACGATGGAAACATCCATTCTTTCTCACGTAAGCTAATCAACACACTGAAAAACCGTAAGTGACATTGGAATGATACATTTGCGACGAAATAGCTGGCGTAAAACAATTGCAAAGAAGAGTACTGCAAAGAACCAACGACAACACATATTGACGCTATTTGCATAATTCACAGAAATAACTAGTAGAAGCACAAATCACAGAACATGTTCAAAACCCGATGATGGAATATTTTTAGCAAACAGTGTGAGGAGACTTTTTTCTTCAATCAGATGTTCGAATGTGCCATTAAGATGACTCTTAACACAATATGGTGAATTAATTAAGCTGCTTCATCTGAACGGGAAAAATGTTGCCGAAGTAGAGCGTTTTTATCCTAGAAATTATAAACTATGACAAGGTCTATGATTTATAAAAAGTCTACGTGATTTGATAAAAAAAAGTTCGAAGAAACTGGAGGCATATATGATGTTGGAGTTGTTGCAGAAATGCATAATACGATTACTACAGATCCATTGTATACTACAAGAAGTGTAGTCCGCAATTTCGATGTACTGAGCATCACAGTCCTCGAGATTCTGCGCTCTGTTCTGTGGATGTTTCGATATCGATTTCATCGTGTCCAATTGTTGCAATCTAGAGACGTGCAACAACGTGTTCTACTTTGCGCATTTGTTTCTCAGAAGATATGATGAAGATAATAGATGGCCGTTGAGGATATTATGGACGGAGGAAGTACGAGGGTGGTTTGAGAAGTTTCTGACCTAACAAAGATACAAGACATTTTTTCTGAATTTCTTTTTTTATTTTCAACATAGTCTCCTTGTAACTCTATACACTTCTCCCAACGATGCTCCCATCTCTGTAACCCATCCAAATAGTACTCGACGTTTTTCTCTGAAAAATAATTGTTCACGAATGTTATTGCCTCTTCATTTGACGAAACTCTCTGTCCTCCGAGCGCAATTTTTAGATGATGGAACAAAAAGAAGTCGCTTGGGGCTAGATCTGGTGAGTAAGGCAGAGGATCAAGGGTTCAAACCGTAATTCGTGGATTTTCTGCAAGACAATCGCTGAGGTGTGAGACGGTGCGTTGTCTTGGTGAAACAGGATTTTCTTTTTCTGCAAATATGGCCATTTTTCCGCAAATTCTGTCTGTAGCTTGTCAAATAAGGATGCGCAGTATGCTCCTGTAATGTTTTTTTTTCTTTTTGAAGATAATCGGTTAAAATAACTCCATGACTATCCCAAAAAACAGTCGCCATCACTTTCCCAACCGAAAAAACAGTTTTTGCTTTTTTTGGAGCCGGTTCCCCCTTTGCAGTCCACTGTTTGGACTGTATTTTTGTTTCGGGCGTATAATGGTGTATCCAAGTTTCATCTACAGTAATTAATCGGCGCCAAAACTCGGATTTATTGCGCCTAAACTGCGCCAACAGAGCATTGGAAATGTTCATTCGAACACGTTTTTGGTCTAACGAGAGCAAATGCGGCAAACAACGCGCGGACAGCTTCCTCATGCCTAAATGTGGTTTTAATATGTGACAAACACGTTCTTTTGACGGGTTCAGAACCTCTGCTATCTCTCTCACTTTGATTCGGCGGTCGTCTAGCACCATTTGGGGAACTTTGGGGATGTTTTCGTCGGTAGTTGCAGTATTTGGACGTCCCGAATGTTTATCTTCTCCCAAACTCTTACGGCCACGTTTAAATTCAGCTGCCTAAAATTTCACTGTGGTAAATGATGATGCAGAGTTCTTACACACTGAATTCAACTCATATTTGATTTGCGTAGGTGTATTGCCTTTCAAAAACAAATATTTAATGACAGCTCGATTCTCGATTTTGTCCATTTTCACAAAAACTCTCACATCAACTCACTCAAACAACTGTTACATAACAACTGCTCATCCAAAACGGTTGAAACTTTGGTGAGTAACTGTCAACACAGATATACAACGAAATTCACTATCTTTTATTGTGACAAGGGCTGCCATCTTCACGTTGAGGTCGGAAACTTTTCAGACCACCCTCGTACATTTCTCCTTAACTGGAAATCCAAACTCCACTAATTACATTCACTGAGCTGACAAAACCCCTCGCGGTGTGGCACCAGCTCCTGTACAAGGTGTGACTGTGTGGTGCTGCATTGCAAGCACGCATTCGTTCTTCCCCGTACTTCTCCAAATAGATAATTTCTACGAGGTATGAAAACGTATTCCATCGCAAGTGCACGTAATATAACAATGTTGCAGAATTGCGTAATTCAAGATTTGCAGAAACAAAATGTATGGATGGCGAGATAATGCATTTCTACACGTTGTCACATATATTTGAAAAGTGTTGCAACAGCGTTTTGGTGATTGAGTCATATCTCATAACTTTGCGGCTTAGTGATCACTACGATTTTCCGACACCCTTCAAATAGATTTCTGGTTCTGGAATTATCTAAAATCTAGGATGTGCACACAACCAATCTACATGAATTATTAGAATCGAAAGTTGCCATACAAAGGGAAATTATGCACATTCCTTCTGCGATACTACATTTGTTTTTATCAAAAACCTCTCACAAGCAATGCGTGAATGTCTACGAAGGTGGATATGTTAAAAACTTATAATTGCAATTGAAAAGAGTTTTCCCTCTCTCTTATAATGTCATTCGTTCTTTACAATGCTCTTCATTGTGAATGTTTTAAGCCCTGCCAGTTATGGCTTTCCAATGCAATGCAATTCAATTTCGTCTGGAAAAGGTGAGTGCTTCATCCAAAAACTTCTAAATATATTTTCATTGCAATCGTAACCCTAATCGGGGAGCCTTTAAATGATCCTAATCTCTAGCGTATTCCTTCAAATAACAATATCTAAAAATGTTTTGCAATTAGTTGAGAAAATATTCCCCTAGAAGTTCATATATCGAGGAAATTTTTTATGAACCTCCTGCACATATCCTTTTTCATGTGAATACAGTTATAAAAAAATTCCAACCTAAAATAAGAAATTGTTAATACTCATAAAATTAAATTCATATAGTATCACATCGTTATAAATGCAGAAATCGGATCTAAGACCTCAGATAAAACGTGCCAACACTAAATTGCTTGGATTTGTGGATATTTCTTATCGAAGAATTGGAATTCTTCCAATCAATTTGGTATCAATTTCATTTACACATAAATTTGTATTGATTTTCAAGTTAAAATTATTCCTTCCTTTCGAATATCATGTTTAACATTTAAATTTTATACATTTCCCATCTTCTTCTAAGGAGTGTGACCAAATACCTCTACAACAGGTTCATATGCTTCGCTTTTCGTGGAAGACTGATCATTCTCCAGTTTTTACGAAAACTCTTTTTGTTTCAAAAATAAAATGTTTCTTGTTTTTTTTAATTTATCTAACAAAGTTTTCTCTAAATGCTACTTTTATTTTCCTTATTTCAAATAAGTTTTAACCGACTTTGAAAAAAGGGATTCAAATGTCTTTAAATCTCCTTCAATTACAGGTGCATTCGCATAATATGCTACATGCAGGTTACGTGGATTTCTTTTATTTTTTTAACAACCGATGAAGCCAAATGTGAATAGAAAAACAGGTAAAGAAATATGCATAGTAAAGAGCTCGTTACGCGATATATTTTTGCTTAGAATAATTCAATGAAACCGATTGTTTTTTGATTATCAGATTTAAACGCTTACGATTCTAATATAAAAATTGGATTTTTCCAAATGATTTTATATCAAAAATTATATATTCTTGTCTTTGTTCTAAAAAATGAAAGAATAAAAGAAGGCTTTTTTACAGTGCTTCACTTTCGTTTTTTGGATTATTCAAATGTCGAATTATGTTTTGGAGATTTTAGACAGAGTGCGTTTATTGATATCTCATTAGAATGACTTGCTAAACTCTGAAGGGTCTTTTTAGCTTTTTATTTGAAAAAGTTTAAAATATGTGCGATGGTATTATTAAAATTACTACTAAAACTTTATGAAGTTTACATAATCCACTTTGATGTAACAGTTCCTCATATCATCAAAGATTAATATAAAATAATTAATTTTTTCTTTGGAATTTATATTTCTTATAAGGTTATTCACAAGTTCATATTCTGATTTAATTTTGTTTTGCTTACTAGTGAAAACAAAGCAAAATTCAGTTTTCATTTAAACTTAATCATATTAAGTTTGAAATTATAAAACTTCATATTTAAATTCTAATCTTACTCGTTTCTCTCTACATCTTAATTACGAATACCATTTTTCTAAATCCCAGTCTCATTTCATTTCCCGAGTTAAAGGAATTAAACTCAATATTTTGACCGAATTATTCGCGATTTTCAGGAAAATGATAGCCTACGCTTGCTTTACTTAGAGATTGTTTGGTATCATATTTTCCCCTAAGATCACCTAAGGAATTTCTAAAAATAATATTTATTTCCCTTCACTTAAACACATGATTGTATCATTCCTATTGTTTTTCGCTGTGGATTTCCCTTATCTGAAAGTATGAAGGAATTTTTCTGCCTATTTTTGTGATTTGTACCGCAGCGAAAGGCTGTACCATCGTCTTTCTCCTAATGTTTAAATTATGCAAATAAATTATTTGTTTTCCGCTCGGCTGTGTTAACTTGCCACGACAGAATAGTACAAAAATGAATTCTTTACATACACACATACAAACACACATGTAAATAGGGAAACTCTACTAAAATGACAAATTGGAAAACTTTACCTAAGAACAGGACGGGGTAGGGAATTGAATTCTGAGGAAGGTGAGGGCCCATTCTGGACTGTCGCGACAGTTAAGAAGATTTCGTTTTAAATGTGCGTGTGTGGTCAGGTTGCAATGGGCTTTAAGAGGAAAAAGGGGATCAGGCAACTTACCAGTCAGTGTCTAGCATACTTGTAAACAATTCATTGCAAAAAAGCTTGAGCAAAAGTGACGCCAAACACACACAAAACATGCGTCTAGGCATTCTGTAGAGAATTTAATTTGAGGTGGCACAGGAACAAAAACGTGATGAGACATGGAATTTCGCCTACCCTCTGCTGTGTTTTAAATATACACTGATCAACTTTCAAAGGGATTAGATATGGCAAGATATGGCACCTCAGACCATAAGACCTTTTTGTGTACTAAGTCGATCACAGACGTTCTAACAAGAAAATATGCCGTTGTTCACCCTCTCCTGCAGCTTCATCCAATGTCCCCATCGTTTTGACGAATGTTGCCTGATTTTTCTATTAGCTAATTTGGAGAATCTCTATCTGAATAAATTCTGCTGGACATTCAGTTCCAATAATCCTGGAGTTTGTGTCTCATTCATTCATTAGTAATTAAGTTTCAATCGTTTGCGCGTTCAGCTGAAACTGTAGCGATCTTGCGGTCGCTGGGGTGAATTTGAATGCATAGAAATAAGAGATATTTTAATAAAATCAACACCTTCATTTTACTATAAACTTTAGCTCAAGTGAAAAAAGTAGTCAACTTAATTACTACCGTAGCTATCTATAACAATTAAATGGATCCCTTATCTGTGACAATTAATTCAGCAGCACTGATTATCTTTCTCCAAGGGATATTTCCTTACTGAAACTCCGATGTCTTCAATTATTATAACTCTAACACTCTAACTTTAGTATCAGCCTGACGATGATCGACTACTTTTCTCTCTTCACTTCAATTTAAATAGCAACTCGCATTTGCATAAATCACAGTTCCTCCACAGAAAACGATTTTATAATCATGCAACAGTTAAAAAGAGTTTCCCTAGAGCAGGGGTGGCGAACCTTTATGGATCAACGTGCAATTTTTTCTAAAGAAGTATTTAATGAGATATAGAAGTGCCATCAAATGATTTTGACTTGTGATTATTAGAAAAAAATAATAAAACTAAATACTAACAACTCTTTATTTATTACGAAAAAATACTTTTTATACGGTATATTATTTGTAAATGTTTTAGATATACGTGTAATTCAAATTAAAGTAACATTAGTGTGACTTCTGTTGTTGCAGATTGGATGACAAATAACTTATATTAAGATTTTAAGGTGTTACTTTTAGTATAATGCATGATAAATTGCAGTCATCTGCCAAATGATTTCTAAGCAATTAATTATCTTTTGCTATGGTTCACTGTTTTAACAAAAGGGTTTGTGATTTGTTTCAGAATGCCGTTTTACAGACGATGCTCTGCATACCTCTGTTCCAGAAAATAAAACACACTCAGCTTTGTCACCTTTACTAATAATGCCATATTTCTAGATTTAACGAATTTGAAATTCTTTGTTACACTTACTATCTTGCATTTTTTGCTCTTTTGCTAGACTAGCCATGTTAAATAACAGTTAAAAATAGTAGATATAACACAAACTTTAAAATACAGTTGTGTCAATAATATTGATTATGCTATGCGTAGACAAATTTTGCATTATAAGCAACTGTAGTCCACGACGTAACTAAGGCAAAACAATAACAAACGAGTGTGCTCTCCTCGACTGATCACTCGTGTTTGTTCGTAATACTTCATAGAGAACTTTGCTATTTTGAAATAAAATGCAAACCTCTTTGATCACTGGCGTGCCCATAATATTGTGTCGCGTGCCATAAATGGCACGCTTGCCACTGGTTCGCCATCCCTGCCCTAGAGGATTAGTTAAAGACGAGGACAGGACCCGTTACAAAAAATCTTTGCATACGCAGTTTTCATCACATTAAGTGACCCTCTCTAATTTTCTAATATCTTTTCAGATGTTTCCTATTATGTTTTCTAAGGCTATCCCTGGCTTAGGAAGTGAAGTAAAGTTAGGCTTCTTTTACAAAATCCAAACCTTACTCTTTCAGCAGAAAATTTATCCATAATAGAACAAAGAATAATGAAGAACAGAAACCAAAAGTAAAAATTAACTAAGCCTAAAGCTTGCTAAAATTTTTTATTAGCATTTGTATCCATACGATACACTAATAAAAAAATATAACGAATTCGGAAAAATATCATATAAATGAAAATAATAGCAAAAGAAATACAATTAAAAGGAATGCACATATAGATTCAATAAACATACATAAAAAAAATTTCAGAAGCCTGAAATTAAAAAATGCAATCAGGAAAAAAATAATCAATGCATACGTATAATGTAAATCAAAATGACAGTCTTAAAAGCGTACAAATTATAGCTTAGATACCATATGTATTCCTGTATTCAAATTATAGCTAAGGTACCACTGCGTTTAAAACTTAAAGAATTTCCTAAAGAAAGATGGAATATGGAAAAGATGAAAATGAAGAATATAAAAAATTACGATAATCTATATTATGTGCATTATTTTCATAAATATATGTATATAGAAAGTTATCAGTATAATTATGTTCTAAAAAACGCTTTTTTTTTTTTTTTTTTTTTTTTTTTTGTAATCGAATTTTTTGTTATGTTTATATAGTAACTAGATCATTATTTCTTCGTAAGTAATTAAATGTAATATTTCTATAAATTGAGGTATGAGTACTGCTTGTCTAAAAAGGCTCAACAGTATTAAAATTAAAGGCTTCTCTTTTATGATCTTCCACACATGTAATAGTATTTTATGTAAATTAATTTATAAATTGAGGAAAACAATATTATATTTTTATATAAATAATCGGTTTTTCTGAGTATCGCAGTTATAGAACAAATTATGCAATATTTACAAATGTGAATATAGACAAAAACGATAATAATTTATGATAAAAGTGATTTTTCTTTGATTTGAAGATTTCGTTCTGTTTTTGACTTGTGTGAAATAAAGACATTGAAACTATATCTCATTAAAACATATGCTGAACAATATAAAAACGAACACAGAATGACTTACAAATTTTACTAATCATTGTCAGAATCTTAAATTGGATTACAATTCAAATTCAACGATAGCTCAGTTAAATAAATCATTTTTTGAAAATATAAAAGTGCTGCTCAAGTAATATTATTACTCTGTTGGGAAAGTTTTATTTTTTCCTTTCTATAAACTATAAACTAATCGAAATAGTTTTTAAAAAAAAGTTTGGAAAAAAATCTCTAATCATTATAATGTAGTAAATATTTTAATTTTGTATTATAATAGACATATATTCCTGTATATTACGTATGTCGTTAATTTTTTAAATGTATATGAGAAAGTAATGGGCTTATATGAAAAAGTAGAATTAATTTCTGTTTAATGACTAATTTTTTGAAGCTAAAATTTATGTTTAAGTTGTTAAATAATATTACATATATAAAATTAACAGACGCAGTCTTAATTTTAGATCATATTTAGTTCGAAATTTCAGGAACTGATTTTAAGCATTGCATCCACATTATTCGCTTCTTTCCTTAATCTAAAATAAGTTCTCGATGTTAATATCAGTCATCAAGACGATTTATTTCGGCATGATTTACGTGGTGTATACATTTGTATCAGTTCGAGGATATTTCGTTATCACTTGATGACACTTTTTAAATAAAAAGTTAATCATTATACCCATTACTTATAATCATAATTGACATGAGGAAAAGTTAATATTAACGTTTTGAAACTCACAAAACATTAGAAAAATATTTACAGTAAATATAAATAATTTATCATAAATTTCTTTAAAAAATTCTATAATGTTAACTAAATACAGTAGAAATTCTTTTTTATGAAAAAAAAGTCTTATTAACTTTAAGTCTTTTATTATAGAAGCTGTTAATATCACTTATTGCCAGGTACTAGATGGTAATTATTTAAAAATGGCTCTGTGAAGATATTAGAAAACCTCGAAAAAAACATTCAATTTTCAGTTTTATTTATGTGAAACAAATAAAATATTAAGAAAAACATTTTATGGCAAAAAAAAAAAAAAAAAAAAATGCACTTATAGAAATAGGTCTGTATTAAATTATTAGTTTTTCTCAAGGATTTTCGAATGCAGAGACGATTATCATGACTTCTTTTACTTATATAACCATTATTAAACTTTAATATTCAAGTTTCAAGAAAGAGTTTCGAAATTCTAAAACATTACATAAAAATATCAAAAAAAAAAATGAAGAAAATCATTCTTATTTTTGACTTTTTATTGTATAAAATTTAGTTCTACAGATTTTACTTACTTGGAAGAGCTCACGTTAATTCCCCGTTGATTAATGTGAAGGAAGGAAGAAGGTTCGTTCTAGGTACCTTCCGTTCCGAACGCGAGTACTTAACCAATCACGCCAAAACGATCGTCACCGCGTGATGTAGGTACTAGTTCATATAGATATCACACCGCCACATACTCCCCTGCCAGTGTTTCGGCGAATAGGCGAACAAACGATACCATATTCGTGGCGAGCATGTAAGCAGTTGCGTCACTTGGTTGGTGGATTGCGTCATTCGTGCGTGACGGCTTGAGAATTGCGTCATTTGTGTGAGACGACTTTGAGCAGTAACGGCTTATTTGCGTCAATGTTTGACGGCTTGGTTGCTTTTGCGGTGGATAGATGGCGCCACGACTGCGGCGCGTGAAGGGTGCGGTTCCTTTGCACGGCCAGGGTCACCAATGAAGGAGGAAGGATTCGCTCTGAGTACCTTCCGTTACGAACGCGAGTACTTAACCGATCACGCCAAAACGATCGTCTTCACGTGATGTTGGTACGAGTTCATATAGATACCACACCGCCACAAATGCGAATATAAGTCAAGTATTAAAGTAATAGAAGCGTCTTATATAAATTTAACATGTAAGACAGCTATATCAAAAATAAAAAGTTGAAGAGAAAAAAATTAAGGGAGTAAGTAAAAACAAAATGAAAAAGAAAGATAATACCTTTGTGTTATATATACTCACGCAAATTTTGAGATATCTCGCTTCTGGCTTAGCACTTAGCCATTAGTTCGCGATTATATTTACAAACAACCGGTATTTATTCCTTCACTTTAATTTAATTTATTATTAGTTCAGCAAGTAGTGACTGTAGCTATGCCTCCCAAGGGAAAAGTTTGTAATTATGAAATTTAAATGTAAATAATTAATTAAATTTTTAGTCTGCCTTGTAGAAATTTGTTAGACTTCTGGACAATTTGTTGTAAGAAACAGCTGGCCTTCACAAAATCAAAAAATATTCGAAAAGTGTTGCCTAAAGAGAAAAATGACTAGAGTGGAACAATAATAAATAACCTCATAAATCTGTATTCTCTTAGCATGAGAACTATGATGAGAATTTATGGACGAATTATCAAAACCTGCGATGCGTCAGCGCACGATATGTGTGAATTCAAAATCCTGTCTTACATCATTTAAAACTACTGCTCATCATTCAACTACTACGCTTGAAATCTTTTTTTAAAAAAAAATATGAATTTGTAAATTTAAATTATTTATATATGTTATTAATCGTTTTGTTTATGTGTGTTTCCACTAGAGTCTGCAATATTCTTAAAAATAGCATCAATTATGTGAATATTTTATTAATATTTTAGTTGCAGGAAATAAATTTTAAAATAATGCATTCATAAAATACAAATTTTAGGAAATGTATAAAAAATTTTTTATACTCAAATTACAGTTAAGTTTTAACCACTGCCGTAGCTAGTTCTGAGTGGGCCCTGTATCACAAATCCTTCGGGGCCCTTTTTTAAGTATGGGAGCCTTGTTAGTGGAATTGTAGTTATACATGCTGGGGCCCCTGTAGCTTGGGGACCTCGTATCCAGTGGCGTAACGTACACCCCCACATTGCGGGGGGGGGGCAGGTGTTCTAGGAGCCGCATAGCCTGACTGATATCATGTACATATTTGGACTTGGGTCCCAAAACTTGATTTTGCAGGGGACCCTAGTATTCTTCGTTACGCCACTGCCCGTATCATTGATACGGATACGGCTGATACGGCGGTTGCTACCCCCATGGTCTTAACTGAAGGGATGCAACCAATAGTGAAAAGTTCCAATCATTCTTATAATAAATTGACTTGCGGAAATAAATTTAACCTTAAGAAACAAAATCTACCTTTATCAACATGAAAACCTGGGACAATGTATGCATCGCCTAAAAACTATTGTTATAATTAATCAATATTATGAAAAATAAGTACATATAAAGAATTCCTTAGTTATTACAAGTAGTTAAAATTTTGGGTTCTTTTTAAATTTTGTGAATATTTTTTGTAATATAATGAGCCCATTACATACTTAACATATAATACAAAATTGTGTGAAAGAACAAATAGCTATTGATTTGTATTCTTATCAAACGTTTTCAATTTATATTCTTCCCAAAAGTTATATTGCTTTAAAAAAATTAAATGTAGAAATGAATATAATTCAATTCCCTACTTCTCTTTTTTGTAGGTTTCCATTTTAAAAAATAAATTCTTATTGAGATTTAAATAAATGCTATTTTTTACGCTTCAAAAAATAATACTGTCCTCTCGCAAGTCACACACATGTCAACTGTCATAGCAACTGAAGGCGAGGAAAAACGCAGTAAGTGGTATCTAAATTTTGTATTATCTATGTAGCTTTAGCTATTGTACTCTTTCCCATGTTTTATTTTCGAATATCTTGAACAGTAGTGGGGGGAGGCAGATTGGTACCATCAAACTAGTTTTATTACCCTTATTTGGTCCTACTTCTGAAATGCCCGTGGTAGCCGAGTGGTCTTGGTTGCAAACTCGTGGACGGCATGGAGTTAATGCTCGAATCCTTGTATTACGGAAGACCCGCCGTGTAGAGGGAATAAGTCCCTCTACACGGCGGGTACACGTTAAATAAGTCCGCCAGTTTGCATAGTGTGGAAGTTTGAAGAGAGAGGTGTCAGCTCACAGGAGTCGTCCTCATCTCTTGGCTCAAAATTACGAGATCCCTTCCCAATAACCTTTATATAGATTTAGAGTGTGACGTTACCGAAAATCAATCAGTCCGTCTGGAACTATTATTTGGTTTGCTAGAGTCTATTTTTATTTTTTGTTTCAGCGTACTTTTCCACTTTCTTTCATGTGTTTATTTCTTTGTTTTGTTTTTTGTTTAATTATTTCTCCTGTTATACACACACACACAAAATATATATATTGTAAGTCAAATAACCTCGATTTAACGAACAAAATGTTCGGTTTCGATGACTTCGTTAAATCGGGGTCATTCGTTATTTCAGGGTCCAAAACAAACCACGTATTGTTTGCACTTACCATTTGGAAATTCTATAATAAGTAACTACAGAAAAAATATCTATAGTTAGAAATGACACACTTTTTATTCAACAGCTAAAAATATTAAAAAGGAATTATTACGCACCAGTTAATTAGACATTTTTAAATATTGACTAACAGATGTTCGAAAAATCTTTTCATTCTTCACTCGAAATAGTCCCCTGGTTTAATGCAGAGACAAAAATACTGCGTCATTTACATCCTGCTACATAAGGTATGTTTTCACAGTTTCCAAACAATGTAAAGAATTAGAAAATGTAACAGTTTAGATACGAGTTTCACACACACAGTATCATTTTCTGCATCGAAATCGCTATTCATTGGCTCTGATAAATCAACAGTTTCCTGATTTTCAGTTGCACAGGTAGGCAGTCCGTCATCAAATGTAACCTATTCATTAAAACCTCAAAATATCCTCTGCACTGTAGAGTTGGATGAGATAAGAAAGGAGTTTCCTATCCTATTCAAAACTCACACGAAAGGTTACTCATGATTCATCTGCACCGGTAAATGTCTAATAACGTTCTGCACCCTTTACCGTCGAAGTTGACTACTTGCAAGAAAAATATTTTTCTGTTCCGGACAAACAAAAAAAAAAAAAAATGGTATTTGAAAAAAGTCAATTTTTCTAATAAAAATTTTTCTGCTGTTGAAATAATTCTTTAATTCTGGAATTATTATTCGTTAAATAGGGGTTTTTGCCTTTATTTTAATTGGGAAAAGAAAAATTTGTTAAATCGCGAAATTCGTTGAATAGGTGTCTGACAGTATATAAATATATTATCTTTCATAGATTATGAAAAAGTCTATAAATAAACTATCACAAAAAATGGATATCAAGTATTTGAAGAAAAACAGATACCCTTCATATCAATTTGCTAATTCAGGCTTAGGAGGGAACAGAATATAATGGAGTTAAATTAGTTTTATGGCGTATCAATATTTACTATATTACATTTGCTGAGAAATTCAACCATAAACGTAAAAGTTTTTAAAAAATATTTATATCTTAAACAAGCAAAAAAAACCCCAAAAAATGAGGACAAAAACTGAAGTACTCAATGAAACAAACCTGAAACCAAAGCGTTGATATAAAAGCAATAAACACTCAGACTTGTAATAAAATAAAAATTATAAGCTGCCACATTTCACAAAAAACAGGACCACAGAAACCAAAAATATGAATTAATGACTAAGCATTTGCAAAATAAAAAAAAATTATCTTATACATTATATATAAGCGTGTGTTTATACACACATATACGTACACGTGTGTGTGTTGTTACAGAAATGTCGAACTTTATTTGCTTCCCTGTTGAAACGGTATTGTGACCGGAAAGATTATTTGCGGGCAAAGAAATGTTACTCATTCAAAAATAGGAAACGGAACGGATAAGAGTGACCTTGATGACAAATATATCACTACAAAAGTCTAGATCAGTGATACTCAACCAACGGCCCACCGGCCTTTTCCGAGTGGCCCGGTCATGGCCCATTGCACTAAGAAATTCAACTATTGGAGCCCAATGTACTAAAAATTTAGCAGGAAATTCTATCAATAAAGCAATCAAATATATCAATTTTGCTACCAATTTGTTCTTTTAATAGTAGAATGTAAGCAAGAGGCTTGGTCATAGATGAAAGCAAATAGGATGTATCCCATAACCCATTAAAAAAATTCATAAAAATAAATATTTGTGTATGTGTGTTTGATAGAAAAGTTAATATAGTATTAAAATAAATAGTTAATATAGTATACGAATTTTAATATTTTGATCAATTTTGTTTGTCAGTGTTGCTTTGGCTTTACAGTGTGTTCTTTCCACTATCCGTATGTTGCGGTCCGCACGAAATGAGTGTTATGTGTATGCAACCCGCGTGAAATACCTATCATTTGCTTGCGACCCGGCGGAAATAAAGGTTGAATACCCCTGGTCTAGAGGGATCTAGAATAATTATTTGGCAATAAAATCTTAGAAGCATCTAGGGTTTTCTAGAATTTGTGAGAATGATACAAAGAACCAACATGAGAGTATAAACTTGATAGCGATCGAATGCTTTATAGAACTAATACGATATTGTGACAACGGATTTGTATTGCAGCGTGAACTTTAAATTTCTTATACTGTGTTTTTTTCGCTTTTGTTATTGTGGCTTTTTTACGAGTGTTGATTGCTTCCTGTTACTTAAATCTATTGCAATTACTGGAGAGTTTCAGAATAAATTAGATTTATACTCCGTGGACCTTTCCTACCATTGAAGGCTATCCACAATGTAACCATATAACCCCCTCTCTTATGGGTGGCATTCTAAAAAATACATAAACGAAAGCTCCAAGCGGTTATGATAAAAATTAAAAATCTGTTAGTCTATAGGGGTTGAATACCAACAAGCCCTTGTATACGCCCTGCATATAAAAATATATATTAATTAATCTTATGGAATCCCAAAAGTGATTCCTCTACGGTGGAGTAAGTTTGCAAGATTCTAAAGCAGAACAACTTCTCAATGGACTATAAATTTTATTTATTTATTACACAATATACGGCGGCTGTACTCAAATGGCGTGGTGGTTAACACCTCGTCACATAAGTCGTTTTTCTCCCTTCCAAGCCATTCTCATCCCATCTGTTCCTTTTTGGTCAATAATCTCACACTTCCTTTGAGGGAAGGAAATAACTATTGGAGTCCTGCTTTGGGAAGGGGAGAGTATTAGAAGAGAAAGTATGTAAACATTAACTTGTGTGTTATGACTAAACATATGGAGGAGAAGGATGAAAAAGAACTGGAATTAAAAATACAGTGTACAAAAATAAGGAAATAAGATAAAGTTAATGAATTTTGAAATTCACAATAGTAAATACAAATAAGGAAGAATTTGAAGGACACTATATAAATTTTGTTAATCCTAAAAACAATTAACATTTGAAATTAGTAATTTGAACATAATTATTCTACTATATATAAAATATTACAAGCAAAAAGTATACAATTAAATAACACGACACTTCATAAATCTATCATTTAAGTACAGAAATATTTGGCAATCAAAATTATTCTAATGGTAAAATAGAAAGTTAATATAAAGCCTCTTTTAAAATTACCATGTTTTATTCTCATGTTGGCAATTGTTACTTTTTTTCATCAGATCCTGCAAACGTTTCTGTTGTGTTTCCGAACAACCACCTGAAAATAGGCATTTATATTCATGTATAACAATTAAAGTACCTATTTTAAGATTATCGTTTGAAAACATCTATATATATATTTCTTTGTTGTAAATTACTTACATAGGTATGCAACCACCGTGTCCAAATCGCTTGAACAAATTTTAAGACTATTTGTCAATGCGAAAGCTCATTATCTGGCAAAGAAGCGAAGTCAATTTCTTGTAAAGCAACCTACTAAAATTTTGCAAAAGCTAAGACTTCCTGATCACATCTGGATCTAAAAGTAAAGTTAATCAATTTGATTTGTTAAAGTTAAACACTCTTCTACAGCTAATTTTGAATTATCTGCCGTTCTTTTAAATGATATCTGGGTGTTTTCGCTCTTGTCTCCCAAAGCCCTCCAAAATTTGGTGGCATCGAAGGAAGATTCAATTCCACTGAATTCCTTCAGCAAGCAAATAAATAGTTAAAAATTCATTTGGTTTGTTTATCATAATGTACAATTTTTTAAATTCAGTTTGAGTTCGAATGAAAGTTTTTGTTTTATTGCTAAACATTTTACGATATTTGCCGCGTATAGAAAAGAATCTTTTATGAGTAGCAATAAATGACTTGAAGGTAAGATCAGTTACTATTTCTAAATGCATTGCGTGGGTCACAAATTAAATAAATATATAAACATAAATCTTGTGAAATACACCTTTTTTTACTTTTCTACCTTATAAAAAAGGGTTAAAAAATTCTATTCGCCTGTACCATTAAAAACATAATTTTGATTAATTCTATCATAGAGTAAGTTACCCCAAAGCTGCTTTTTCTGTAATGGCTTGGCCTTAAAATACGCTAAACACTTATGAACAATTTTTCTAATAAGAAATTTTCTATTTAAAGGCCAAAACATTTTACGAACACTGATATAATAATAATTCAGCACCACAACATGAAAATATTCCTTATGAATAGATGAGAGTTGGGTATTGTGAAATGCCGAGGTTATATAGCTCTGTTTGTAGCTGCTAATGCGACGGAAAACCTTGAAATCTGAAAAAAAAACTATCATGGTGCATTGCAATGAGAAATGACCACTTGTTGTTGCCATTCCACTCGCTACAGAACAAAATGTGTTTTGCAATTCCAAAAATGTTTGCACGTAAGTTTTCAAACATTTTAACCTGCTAGTACGCATGTGACTTGAACATTCAAGTTAAGCATAATATACACTGCAAGAGTTGTAGTTTGTAATATTGGGGTCGTTTTATTAGTTGACCATGTTTTGTTCTTCAATTTAAAGGTTCATTTTCCAAAATGGCGTGTCGGGAATTATGGAATACTACATATTCCAAAATACGTGATACATTACATTTTGATGTATCATTTGTATAATAGACTTCATGCCATCAACTATAGAATCAGAAAACAAAAACACTGAATGTATCTTCTGTAACAGAAAGTTCTCAGAAGATCAATGAGGGAAGTTTTGAATTCAATGCTTCAGCTGTTTTCTGTGGGCTCACCTGGATTGTACTGGGCTGTGACTTTTGTTAATAAATTCAAAACAGAAAAGAATGACTTTCAAGTATTCTTAAAAATATGGCCTTTATAGTTAAAAATAACTACATTTCGTGAAGTTTTGATTAGTTTTCCAATGGTTTAAACCACTTATTCCATATTACCCAACTATTTCATAATATTTTCCAAATATTTTTTTAAATAATTTTTTATAACAACAAAATAAATATTATTTTTTTGACAAGTGATAATTCCTTACAATCGTTTATAATATACATGATGATTTTGAAGAATTTTATCAAAAAACCAGTTGAGTTATTTTTAGAAATGTGTATATATATATATATCATATTGGTAACTAAGCAATGCGTATAAGGTAAAATAGCAGGATGATTATGATAAAATTAAAGATAAGAATTTTACAATCCATCACCAACCCATAAAACACCAATACGAGTTGAGAAATCTAGAGTTTGTTGGCACAGAAGTTTTGAATTTTGAAGATACTTAAAAGGCATACCGTAACAAATTTCGTTGCTTAGACTTGTTTGATGCAGCATGATAAGACTTTCTACAGTTCTTGGTTGTGAGATCTTTAAATCTCGCTCTTTCTCCTCGGGAATGTTCATTGGAATTCCACTTTTGGATGGGAAAAGCGTTAGAAGAGAAAGTAATAACATACACTTGTTATGACTTAACACACACATATATGTTTGTGTTTGTATTGTTATATATATAACTGAACTCTTAACTGGTATAGTCTTAGAGAACTATGAACTTGCATTAATGAAATGAATGACAAGAAAATTAATTTATCAATTTTACTTTAAAAAAAATTAATATCACATCTTACACTTCCTTCTGTTATATAAATTATCCTTGTTTAAATTGTATTTGTCACCAAGAATATCATATTAAAGTTCGATATTCTTTTTTTTTAAAGATAAACAACACAGTTTTCACATTCACAATTTTCATCCTCTGTTTATCCGTAAGAAATAACTTTTAATTTAAATTCCTTACATGCGTTAAATATATTTACACATTTTGCTGTTTTTAAAATATTTTCCCCTATTTATACATCATTATTTCATTTCTAAACAAAAAAAAATGTTTTTTTTATAATTGTCCTAGCTTTTCAATATTTCTCCAGCTATTTTTCTTAGTAATATTATGTGTTTCTGTGCCTTCGTTTTCAGTATGAAGTGTGCTGCTTATGCCATGAATCTTGATATATTTAATAAGTTAAAATTGAAATTCGTGGCCCTTATTTAATGCTCCAAAAATTTTAAGACCTAGAATCACATAAACGGCTATATGCGTTGACTAACAAACTTCTATTGATATTTAATTATATTTTGTATCCAAAAAAATATATTCAAAGTTCGATTCTGGTTTGCCAAGCAATGATAGCCTTAAGAGTCTTGCTCTTGAGTTTCGCAGTGGGTTATTGGAAATGAATCCAGTAATTTCAATCGTGGTCATGTGAAGAGGATACTACACCTCATTTTTCAAATTCACCCACCCAAGCCTTATAATGGCATAAATTCCAGTTTAATTTCATTTACTGCATTTCCATTGTTAAGAGGACATGGTACGATATACGCAAAAATTTTTAATTTAAGGATTTTCAATTTTTTTTGGTTGCCTCCTAAATGTGTATATACTATTAAAGATAGATTTTGTGCTCAAAATTTCATAAAAAGCTAGCCATCTAATTTTTTAAGGAAAACACTTAAAATTTGTGAAGTGATTTTAAAATGCTACTCCTCCTACAAAAATGTATGTACACGCATGAAATTTGATTAACAAGTACTTCAAACTATGTATAACAAAAGTTGGCATGGGTTTTTCCATAACATGATTGGCATTCGTACAATACCTCTTTTTATGGATGCTTGATGAAAATTCCTTAAAAAAATGCATAAATTCTGGGTTCAACTATTTTTTAAAAAATAAGTATTGGTTTGATTCAAAAATGCATACCCACCTTTGTTACATGTACTATTGGTAATAGGTAAAAAAAATTCAAAGCATTAGACACAGTATAAAAAAAAGCCTTAGCATTTTAAATGAAGACAAACTAGTTATTTTATCTTTCTGAGATAAGTCAGTTTAAAGTTTTGATTTGCCATAGAGATGTGAATAAGAACGAACATAAAAGCAATCATAATTCTGCGTTTTTTAAGTTTAGAGCTTTCAAATTTTGTGAGGTTATAGAGAGAGAGAGAGAAAAGTATATAAAGAATAATTTAGGTTAAAAAAAATTAGGTTTGACTTTTTGACCAATTTGGATCAATTGAATCGTACTGTGTCCCCTTAACGAGACGATGTTTTTTTTTATAAAAATGAGCCTGAATCCCATCGATCAAAAGCCGTAGCTTTGTTAATTGGGGTAGTATGGCTCAAACGATATTAAAATTGCCGTTTTTTAATAAATCCAATTTCTTCTCTATTTTTTCTTTCTTTTTTTTTATTTTTGTTTCTCCGGCTACGATAACCCAGTGATCATTGCATCGCACTCACGGTCAACGATGCTTAAGTCAAGACACGTGTTCGAATTTAATTCCATTAAAAACCTGTCGAGTAGAGGGGTGAATGAACGTTAAATCTTTTGGGGTACAAAATTCTCAAATTGGCTTGGCGAAGATGTGGAGAATGGGGTACCAACTCAGGTGTCGACTTCGTCACTTGACTGTGGTTCTAAATTACAAGAAACATTGGCAATGATTGGTGGACTTTAAAAATGGAACAGAAAATGGACAGCCAGAAACTGTTCAATACGTTCATCAACAAACCTTTCCCCCTAAAGTCAATTAATGATTAATAAAAATCATAATTTTTTTAAATGAATGAGATATTTAAAAACAATAAATAGCAACCATTATTTTTGTTTGACATGTATGTAAAAATGTTGGACAAAGTTGTTAGTTCCTGGTATTGTATATATTTTTGTTAAGAAAATCTGAATTACTCTCACCCAGGTACTTGTTGCAAAAAATTTAACTAATTCGATTCACCTCTTTAATGCATAAAAATACGGTTTTAGAGAATACGTATAAAATTTTGAATTTTTTATGTTATCTTAAAAATGTATGATGTTTGTGTGTGTGTGTTTTGAAAGATAAATAACGTATTTTTTAAAAGTCCAGAAGTCCTTTGAATAATATTCCTAAAAAAATATTCTTGATTTTTTTTTGTGTGTGTGTGTATTACTTCTGCGTTCAAATTTATAAAAATTGAGGTTTTATATTTTAAAGTAAAAACAAACAAAATGGACTTAAAAATATGTAGAGTTTTATTTTGACATCTATAATTATGTAGAAATAATGCATAAATACTTTTATTTCAAATTAATGCGATATTGTAATAATTTCCGCATTTGATATAAAATTTTAAAAATTCAGGTGAGATCTGCAAAGCAAACGAAAATAATATTGAGGGATGTTTTTGAAATACTCTTACACTTTTAAGAATTTAAGAAAACTAAATAGCAAAAAAAAAAAAACTAAGCAATTAAAACAACTAAATAACTGAAAATGAAAAAACAATTATTACTTGTGAAACTGCAATTTACAAATTTTAATTGGGACTTTTCTGTTTCGCCAGCGCAGGCGATAAAGTCACCAAAAATTATACAACCGATGCCAGACGGAATATTCCCGCTGGTAACCTTTTACCACCACATTTTCAAAACAAGTCGTAGTCTTTTCTTACCAGGAATGTCTTTTTCATAATAAATCAAAAATGGATGAAAAACTAAAGGGAGCTAATATTTATTGATATTTTTATGTGTATATTGTATACTGTCGCAATAACGCCAACTTGGCGAGATATGTGCCGGCGAAACGGAAAAGTACCTTTTAATTTCAGATAATTTTTAGCTATTTCACAGTGATTTTTTTACTTCAAAGTAAGCAATTTATTTATTCATTTTAATTTGTGACTACCATTGACACCATTAACTGGTTAAATACTCTCTATTGACAGAAAATCAAATTTTTTGCCCCTTTACTTTCATGAATGAGTGAATATCAACGTTAATGGCTCGAGAGCGTTTGGCGACGGACCTCGTAATCTGAACTATGGTCAAGTGACGAGGACGATACCTGAGGTGGTACCTCCTCTCCTAACTTCCACACCAACGGGAGGACGTTTCAGCCTCGATATATTTTTCGTGCATGGGCCCCCTCTGCACAGCCAGTCTTTTTATTTTCATTAACTTTCCCTTGTATTATCTGCTACATTCTTATCGTTGTCTATTACACAAAATTTATTAAACATTAAACAATACATCCGTAATTTGCGTCTTCAGAACAAGGGATTTGTTGATGCAAGATGTTGCTGATCTCACTATCTATGTTAAATCTACTTCAATTGTTTTAACAAACAATCTTTGTCATACAACCACTTCACCCAAACCATACCATTCATCTATTAAAACACACACATCTCACTTTTCTACTCTCTCTCTCTCTTTCATTCTCACTATTCACTCTCTCCTGTCCTATCCATCACTAATCACACTCTCCATTCTGTTGGGAGAGAGAGAGATGCAGTAGCATAACACATCTGTTGTAATAGCGACATCTCTCTCTCCTAAATAGCTTTGTTTTTCGCATTTTCTCCTAGCATAGCATTTGCTGAAGATGACAGAGTTTAAATCTGGCTTTATTTTGGGCTGGACATTTATATTCATACTTTTTCATTTTATACATTTTCACAAATTCGAGAAATGGCAGTAGAAAATATTGCTACATTTCTCTTGTGCATGGAACGTTGCCATGGTTGAGTGTACGGCAGCGAAGCTGACAAATAGTACTGAATTTTTTAAAAAAACAAATAGCATTGGTGGAATCTAGAGTATGTTCTCTTGAAATGTAGAATTTTTTCCGATTAGAGATTGAAAAATGATGAACACATTTCTGTTACTGCTCTTCTTTCGTTCTTTTTATTTAGGATTTGCATGCAAAAAGAAATTCGAATAAACATTTACTTAAAGACTATATTTGAACAAATTGATGATTGTTGGTTATATATCGGTTAATATCTAAGGTTGGAGTAGCTTGATACGATAATATTGCATTCTAAGATAATAAATACACTTGAATAAAAGTTTAGAAACAAACATGAAAACCCCACTTTAATTACCCGAGATACAGATAAGCATATTTTCTAAAATCGCGTTTTTATAAGTATAACAGGCTCAGATGTCCAGGAATTTAAATTTTCATGAAAATGATTAAATAAATGGAAGGTAATTAGTAGGCTAAAATTTAATGAATCTTTATGATAGATGATAAAAATATGGGTAGAATTCATTTTTAAAAAACATTTTTATAAACATTTGATCAGTATTTTTGGTTATATTTTTTAGCACTTCTGTAAAATTCTGTTTTAAAACACAGTCGAGAATTTACACAAGCGAAACAATTTTAATTCTGTTATAATGTGAAAAACATATCACAAGATTGTATTTTAATGTTGAGATAGAAAGCTTTTGCACAAGGAACAAAATTTCAAAACAAAAGGAAGTTGAGACAAAATTTCAAAAATTTAGAAACATTGTAAGGTTTTAATGGAGAAATAAATACGAAAAAGAACAAAAGTGGACAGCTAAATCGACTAAACTAAATTATTGCATAAATACAAAATCCCCCAAACCATCAAACTAATAAGATTCGAAGTCTCTTTCGTATAACCAGTTACCTATCATCGATATCTTCCATCAAATCCTTTTTTCCTAGATCTCGAATTTATCTTCTTCATACGCTCCATTTCTCCTTTTTCCCTTTTGGTACTTTCTAAAATTCCCTTCACAACTGATCTCTTTCTTTCTTAGATTCAAGAAAGATAAAATACGTATAAATAAGAAAAGAAAATGCAGTCTGTGTGCTATTTGTTGGAAAACACTGGGCTCTGTTCCAAGAGATCTGATTTCTCCCACCCTTCGTCTCGTGTAACTCAGACGACGAAAAGTTAAAGAAAAGAAACCCGTTCCAAACCAGGTTTTATAAAACTATCGATTGTTGAGAAAAAATCCTTGTACCAACAAAAGTTTATGCAAGATAATCCAGAAATGGACCACTATCCTTAAAACTGTCTACGTACGATGTAAAAGAACATTATTCATATATAAAACACTTTTTCAAATTGAAAATGATTCCAACAATAATATACATTTATACGATTAAAACAAATTTACCATGTTCAAAAAACTTTAATGAGAGCACAGATTTTCTTCTAACAAATAAAATTAAAAGTACATTTGATAATAAATGTATAGAGGAAATCTAAAGCATTATGTGCAGAGAAAAAATGAGACAAAAATATATATTTCATTTTATTAATTTATAAACTTTGATTACATATATACATTCTAACTGCATTAAAGATTAATTTATAATATTAAATTTGTTAAAATATTGTTATGTATATTGTTGGCCATCCAAAAGGAATTAAAAAAGAAAAAAAATATAAAAGCCGAATTTATTACGGAGATGTAACACACACTGTACAAAGAGGAAATTATTCAAAATATAGCCTTGTGAGAGGAGAAAGCCAATGACGTCACCACTACAACAATAATCAACACTTTCAACAATAATCCTGCTACACGCCTCGGAATTGCATGAATATCTTGTTGGAATATAGCAGCCCATATCGCCTCTACGCATTGCCAAAGTTGATCAGGTGTTCTGTCGGATGGTTTATACCAAATCAATCTTTCTTCAAACATCGGCCAGACGTGTTCGATAGACAATAGATCGGGCTATTACGTAGTCCCAAATAATTATGGAATCTGGTGAGCGAAGAAGTCTCGAACATTTCTATGAGTGATTGCATCTATCCTGCTAGAATGGGACAGTTGGCAAGCTGATTTTGGTAAGGGACGACAACATGATGCAAAAATTCAGAGGTATAGCACTAGCTCTCTAATCATTTTACCTTACAGTGAATACTAGGGGGAAGAAACGGGAGAGAAATCCAATCCCATCCCAAAATTATAATAAGGAGTACAGGACCAGCAAAGAGCGATGCATAAGACAACAGTTTAGCAAGGTCACTTTTGTGGTGTCTTCAGATTCTAATTCCTTGCTTTGCGATCAGAAATGTAATTAGTCTGTAAAGCAAATATCACGCCATTCTAAAAAAGCACCGTTGCAGACACAAACACCTGTAGTTTTAAGACCAAGACAATCGCAGCAATGAACGTCTTGTGGGCATTCCAACATCGATTGTTGTGCAACATACCGTATTTATTGTGATATGGCTCCTAATGTGATAGAGTGGTTCACTACAGCATACGTACAATATGCCTATCATCACGTCTAGTGGTTTGACGAGGCTAGTGCAATCGATACCATCGATCAGTGATTCTCTGCAATCATCGATTACAGATTCGCATACTGTTGCTCGATGACATCCGACATGATAACCGATTTCTCAGAAGAAGAATCCATATTCTCTACAGGCAACAATTCTTCCTCGGTCAAATTCAGAAACATGATGGAATGTGATTCGTATTCTTTTTTAAGGCATACCGAAGCAGCTCAAGCAAAAAAACCCGCTCGAAAAACAATTCAAAAACGACATTATGTTATGTGTTATCCCTGTATATAGCTCAGTTTGATGGAGCTACAGGCGTTAATAATGTGCGTCTGTACTGAAATACTAACCTCTTTCGTATATCCCATCACATATGCTAAACGAAAATTTCTAGCGGATTGGATGTTTCCTTCAAGGTGTTGAATTTCTGGTGGCCAGCGGTGAATTAGCCTTTTAGAACGCAATTAAATGTTTCAATTGAGAAAAGTTATTATTATATATGAAACATATAAAACTCTTATATATAAATTTCCTTTCATTAAATTTCGTAGTTTCGAGCAAGAATGAAACAAAGATTTTCTAAAGAATAGTGCGTCTTTTCAATGGGAAAAATTATCCCGAATATATATACAATATATAAAAATACTGAAATTTGTATAATTTCGTCCATTACTTTGTAAATGAAATAATTTTTTTTTCGATGCTTGAGCGAAGTTCTACAATTCATTGGGTAACTTTATGCATGAATCAGTCCGAACTCTTTATTAAAATGCAATAAAAGTTTTTGCAAGAATTTTAAACTATGTCCACAGACTTTTATCACTTAAAAAATATCAATCCCTCTTCTCACAATTTTTTCAACTTAAATGTTTAACAAGTAATAATAAATTCTCGATAATTTGAAAATAAAAATTAATTACAGAACGTATAATGTGTATATTCAACGCCCATTGATAACACATTTTTAAAAATATATTTCATTAAAGATTACTAATTATATTAAAATTATTAATAAGCGTCAAAATTACTTGCGGTAATTGGTATCGCCTAAATGGTGCGTCTCTAAAAAGTGATACAAGCTCCTGGGGAATGTACTAGGTCTGCAAAAGTAGAAATACCAATACGCAGCCCCATTACAGAAGGGGATTAATTTCGTATCAAATGAAAATTATCATTAAGTAAAAATATTTTTAAATAAAATAAACTTTTTTTATGAAATAAAAATATGAATAAATAAAAATCATAATTTAAGAAAAATATTAAATTATTCATTAAGCAAAAAAATTCATCATTATCAAACATGTAATAAAAATAATTAAGGAGTATATCATACTCTATTTAAGTATTTCCACCTGTTAATAACACCACTAATAGTTAAAATTTCATAAATTTCTTCATTGTTAACTATAACTATTTGCCATTACTCCCAGGAGCAATAGTTGGTAATCTGAAAGTGGGGGAACTGATCTAATTTTTATTCTGTCTTAAATTTTTTAATATATCTTATCAATTTCCGCAGTTATATATTAAATTCTTTATTGACACTATTTTGGGGAAATTCGATTATTTTTCTGAAATTCTTGAGTGTGAAGCTGGCGGTGGTATCTGTAAAAGCCAGTAACAGACTCCGCGTACTAAGATGATCATTTTAGTATAGTGGATATGTTATGTGCTTACGAATCCGAAGGTTACGAGTTCTAATCTCCTTTAAATATTTCAAAATTGTGTTAACATAGGAAATCAAGTATTCAAAAAAATAGCATACATAAAGAAATAATTTTTTGGAGATTAATCAACTGTGTTAATTAACTTAATTACTAAATACGTTACATCATCATATAATCTAGTTTCCTTTTTTGTGTATTGACAATTATACCAATTGTTTCTAGCTGCAATGAAAATTCCAAAAGTTACTAACGCTATACTTTTATTTTTGGACGATCATAGATTATAAGTAATTTTTAAATATTTGAAGGATATGTAACTTTTTTATATTTAACAACATTGAATAATTTGTAAAGCATCATAGTTCAATTTATTTATGATTAATTTAAGATTATACATATGAAGTTAACTCTCTCTCTCTCTGTTTTTTGTATATGACTTTCCCCCTAGAATTATTTTAAATATAATTCCATCTTAAATCAAAATTACGAGAAGATTTTTGTCTTCTAGCAAAAATACTTCAGATATAAGGAGAATATTAATTCCAAATAATGTATAATGTCTTTCAAGACATTATCTACGACTTAATCTTTCGTTACTAATCTTCAAAGCGCAACGTGCTATTAACGAGGAGACATTACTGTGACTCACAGTCGGTAGGGAAGAAATTAATTATTCGTAAACTAGTCTAAACTTTCCGGCTTCTTCAGAGGAAACTCATCAAACAATCAGACAATTTTATTTGTTCAAATGCGTCCGAAACATTGTATCAACTTCAACCTATCTGTTATCAATTTGTGGGTCAGTGGCACTGGTTCTTCTCGAAAGGTCGGTATGGCTGAAGATGGTCTTATGAGTTGGTGGCAGACTCCAATAGGTCAACCGATCGTTGCTCCGTCTCACTTTTGATTAATAGAAAAGTAACAAGGATAGAATAGAGACGCGCCAACTTCGATCGAAGCTACGACATAGATCACAAAAGCATCCAGCCAGCACTCATGGAGAAGGGGGCTGAATAATTTTGCTGAGTAAGACAGAAAATCTGAGAAGACTGCTGTACTTTTATTTTTCTTTATTATAAATGACGATTAAATTCTCTTCTTGGAAGAAAAAAGCGGAAATCCTCATTTGTTATTGCTGGTGCTGGAAGATTTGTGCTGATGGGTTTGACAGAAGGATAATGGTATTTTTGTCCAGTTTTGTTTCGTAGATAGGAACTTTGAATATTTAATTTAAAGCTAAATAGTGTTTCTAATGGGATAATTTTTGCTTTGTGAGAGCTTGATATCTTTAGATGGAAATAATTCGCATTCATATGTCGCAAATATAAAATACAGTCAGACCTTTATGCAACGAAGTCGCTAAATCCCGAAAAAAAGTTCGTTATATGGAAAATTCGTTATATAGATAAACGTTGATAAACCACATTAAAACAAATTTTAAATTCATAAACATAAGAATTAAAAAAAAGTAATTATTCACACTTTTTTGTGAATGAATATATATTTATTTTATATATCTTACCTATTAAAAAAAGAAAAACTACAAGAAAAGTTTCTTAATATCTTTATCCACTTCCTGAAGAATTAATTTTTTTTCTTTGATGCTCAAGTACTTATGTTTTTCGAGCTACAAGAAACGAAGTTATCAGTGCGACTGATCAACACTACAAATGAACTGAGACTAGTTTAGGGACACGGAGACACGAGACAACTCCACTGAGGTAAAAGGGGAATGGAAGATGTTTCCAGTGAACTGGACAATGGGGTTACACTTCTAGAATGAAACGCCCACAATTCTACTGCTCTCGGCAAGTTAGGCATCTAATAAAATCAGTTCAAGATTTATGACCTCCATAAAGTGTGTTAAACGAGAGAGAGTAACTCGAAATGTCCAGACATACTTTGAAAATAGGAAGAAAAAAAAATTGAATCGCAAGAGAAAAAGTTCGCTATATAGAAAATGCACATTGCTATTAGGAGGTTATTTTACGAAGAAAATCGTGAAATGTTCTTGGTTCCAGGAAAAAGTTCGCTATATAGAAAAATTCGCAATATAGAAGTTCGTAATATGGAGGTTCGGCTGTATTAGGGATTTAAAATATTGATTGAAAATACACAGAATAACTTACAGCATATTCATGATCAGAACACTCATTTGAATGTTGTTGAGTGTAAAAGATTTGAAAACTGAAGTAAAATCTGTGTTCTTTTAAAATAGAATAATTTTGCATATAATTTCTAGAAGTTTCAAGTTATTAATATATTTAATAAATATATTGAAATATTTTTCGCTTCATTATATAAATTAGCATACGGCGTGGCCATAATTAAACTGCAAGTGTTCAAGGAGTGCTGGAGAGAAAACCACTGGGGATAATCCAGTGAAAATTGGTATTTACACGTTTCAGAACAAGCGCAAATCAAATATGCAAAAAAAGAAAATTGTCATTTTCACTCGATAGATGGCGCTGTACCGTATTTCAACGCTCACCGGTGGCATATACAACTTCCAAAACCGTTAGGCAGAGCATAATGACATTCTAAGAGGCATATAAACAATATACAAAAATCACTTACAGTTTATCAAAATTCCATACATTTCGCTTCTGTAATTAAATTTTTACAGCATCATGTAATCAAAAATTAATGTAAATTAAGATCACAAATTAAACAGTTCATAAAGATGTTTTGGAAAACAATTAAACCATTATTTATTCAATGAAATTATCACATGATGTGCTCAATATGCAAACCACCAGATCAGTGGCGTACATATAAGGGGTCCGGACCCTCCCCCCAAAGCCATTGTTTTTTTTTCGATTGATTATAAATCTAAGTATATAGTACAGTAAAATTTAATTAAATATTTGTTATTAATGATTAATTTTATTAATTAATGCTAATTATTTATTTAATAATTAGTTTTTTACTGTATTTTGTTCCCGAAAATCTGCAAAATCTAAAGGAGCATGATACAAGATTGGTGAACTTTTCGACCCCAGACCCCCTTGAAAAATTCCTGTGTGCGCTACTGCACCAGAGGCAACCACATGCTGAAAACGTTATACAGCATGGCCTACCATCGCATTTAAAATATCTTTTTTAACACACCTCGTGTGTCTCGTTTGCTAGATTTCAATTCAGCATCAGAAGCATGTTGTTATCTATAAACCATATCTTTCAGATGTCCTCACAGATAACAAATAATATAAAAAAGAAAAATTTTTAAGTCAATTCCTACTTTGAATGGATGAATAGAAAGTATTTTATTAACGATTGAAAATTTGAATAAGATATATACATATAAATATATATATATATATATAGAGAGAGAGAGAGAGAGAACTAATAGTAGGAATTGAAAAAGAGCATGATTTGTCTGCATTGTTATAACAATGCAAAACCTGGTTTGGCTAGTTTGGCTGAAAAACAGGTTTCAGATGCCAACTTTTGACTTTGTTTTAACAGTTACCATTGTTACAGCAATAAAGAGACGAATCTAAATTGGCGTCAAAAACCAGTGATTAATTAATATTTGAAAAAAACAGTATTAACATCAAGTGTCATCCACTACAAGTTTAAAATAATTTATTTGAACTTGATTGGATGAATAGAAATGATTTCATTAACGATTGAAAATTTGAACAAGATAAATAAATATTTTATTTTTATTTCTAATGGCAGATTATGAACAGTTATTAACAGAGTTCATCAAACTACCTAGTACATTCACCGAAAGGTGGTATCTCTTTTTAGTGCGGCGCCATATTGGTGGATACCAATCGCCGCAGGTAATTTTGACGCCCAGTTTCCTCCCTAGAGGGAGGCCCCTGAGCTCTGACGATGCGAACCTGAACTAGGATAGATAAATAAATACATTGAGAGAGTGAGCTAATAGTAGGAATTGAAAAATAACAAGGATTAAGGTCCGGTGAACGTGGGGGCCAGGCGTATTCGAAATCTCTGCTTATGACTCCGTCCGAACCAAAAATGTAGCAATTTTTTAACAGGTTTAGCGGTGAGGGGGTGCTCCGTCCTATATGAATACCGTGGTTTCTAAACAATGTATCTCCCTTGCAATGCTAAAATCAATTTTTCTCTCAACAACGCTAGTCAATGTGGTCTTGTTTTTATACTGTTCAATGGGCTTAAAATTTCCATATATGCCGTCGATAAGCATTGAAACACGTCCCAGTGCCATCTATCGGGTAAAAATGTCAATTTTTTTTTTTGCATTTTACTTGTGCATGCTCTGAAACATGTAGATAAACAAATTTCACTGGAATATTCCCGGTAGTTTTCTCTCCAGCACCTCTTAAGCACTTGCAGTTTAATTATGGCCACCCTGTATTTTATAATTGTATCAAAAACATATAAAAACAAATTTTTGTAATTTATACAGACTTTTCATTTCAAGTTTTCTGTGCCAAATTTACGAAACAAGACTTGGATTCAAAACGCATTTTCACTAGGGAAAAAAAGTCCACATTAAATTCAGATTTTTCAGTTCATTAATACATGTATCTATTTATCATGACTCTCAATGAAATTCATTTAACATAATATTTAGTATTCAACCCTTTAAGTCCTGGCATATTACATATAATACATTTTCTTTTAATAGGTAAAGTTTCAAAATTTTGTATAGTATTACAGTATAGGAGAAAAAAATATACACCGTACATCTACAGAAAAAAATAGATTGATTCAAACATCCACGTCCCCCAGAAATAAGGCATTGTTCTAGTTAAGATTTTTCCCGACTAAGAAATATTGGAAAAATAAAAAATAAATGAGCTTACAACAGAAAACTTGATTTCCAAGCATTTGGCATTTTTTAAGACGTCCACAGTTTCAAGACTATTATCCACTCAGTTTTTCAGTCCACTCGGTATTTATATTTTTTCAAAAATGTGTGTTTATGAACGTAAAAATTTTCCGAAATATGATTTTTGATCGTCCGAGAGTTTTTATTAAATTGTATTATACATAGCACTTGCATATCGTGAAACGAATAACTACACTACTGGCCATTCGAGTTGCAACATCAAGAACGAAAGCAAATAGAAAAACTTTACTTATTTCTCATTCGAAAAGCACTTTGTCAAGTTGAAGTTTGCTCAGAATATCGTGTATGCCTCGAATAAGAAGAAATACTTACCAGCAAGTGTAAGAATTCTATAGAGGCAGAATCGTTGCCTATCGAGAGTAGGGATTATGGTTCCGTGATAATGCCCATCGCACTGATCGAAATCCTACCATTGTTATACAAATATTAAATCAATGGCTTGCTGAGGGTCATGCTGACGGCATGCAGGATCTCCAAGGGCTCCTATGACTTACACTCCAGAGGAAAGACATATTGTGAGGTCGGCCCTGCAAAACCGTACAACCACGGACCATTAGTCAGGAAACAGGCATGTTTGCAGCACACCCAGTATCCGCTCGTACGGTATGACGACGTTTGTAGCAGCGTGAACTGTCAGCATGACGGCCATTACTTCGGCTTCATTTGGCAATGCACCAGAGAGTCGTGACTCCGGTGCGTCGAACAACAAAACTGGATACAGAAGGGACACAATATCGTTTTTTCAAACGAGTCTCGGTTCTACGTGCAGTATTCTGACGGCCATACACGTGTCTGGGGCTCCAAAGCAACCGCTCGTCGCCTGTTTGCATTCGATATCAGCATAAGGGCCTTGTACCTTCTGTGATGGTTTGGGCAACAATTGGATAAACGTCATAGTCTTTCCGATTTGCTTTCAATTACCATCAATCCTAGTTCGGGTCCATGGTAATTGAAAGCAGATCGGTACATTTCTGATGTCTTACGACCAGAGGTTGTGTCCTACCGTCGAGGCCTACCAAACGCCCTCTACCAAGATACCGTGACTGCATGTTGTGTTCTGACGAGCACTGACTTGACCAATGCACAAGGTATTTGATTGAAACCCTGGCTTGCACGGTCTACGGATCTTTCCCCCATTGCAAACACTTGGTTTTGGGTTGTTGAGAGACCGGCCTGCCACCTCTCCAATTAATACTGTTAATGAAGTGTGGCATAGACTTGAAGCAGCATGGAATGAGTTGCCCATTTCTGGCATTCAAGCCCACTTTGACTCAATGCCTAACCAGCTAAGGATCGTTTTAGTAACCAGCTGTTTCTATTAATTTCACACCTTTGTAAATCCCCAAACTACTTGCAAACTTAATAATTTTGTCTTCCTGTCATATTATTTACGTACAATAAATATCTTTTTTGTATGTGCTTTCCTTCATGGTGTTGCAATTTTAATGGCCAGCAGTTTAGTATGCATTATAATACCAATTATACCATTATGGTCTGATATTTTTCACGAATTTTTAAATGGGCCAATATAATTTTGCAAGTACCCACAACAAACATCCACAATACTCTATGCCTCATTGGGTGCAATAAGCCAGGGAAAGAAGCGAAACAAAGTTTGTTGAAATCTTCAATCAAAAATACCTTGGGAGTAATATCTCCTTACATTAAGATGTACTGAGTAAAAATACTGTTGAATATGAAACTTGTACTTTGTACAAGTCAAGTTAAGCCTATAAATAGTATTCAATTTTGTGGACTGATTCTCAAACATTTCAAGTTTCTTGATCTATGTAATCGGAATACTCTGGAGTGCTGTATTACGCATGAAAGGTGATTTAATGCAGGAAGCTTTTTTGAGTTAACTTTGGTAGCTAAGAGACGAGATAGAAACATTCTTCCAAAACAAACAGTAGTCTTTGAAGTGTCATATGTTGGAAAAGACAGCAAGACTTTTGGTCTTTATATTTGTTACATGAACTAGTTTAATAAAGATAAAAATCAATTTATTGATGACGTTTAGGGCCATCTCAGTTGGTGTTGATTGTTTATTAAGACGCACTTGGAGGCTACACAAGGGCTATTCGCGACAAACCATGCAATTTTAAGACACACGCGGTCAAATCATAAAGATTATATCTGAGCTGACACCCTACTCTAAATTTCCACACCACGCCAACGGGGCACTCTCAAATGTTTTAAACAAATTTTATTCGTTATCAGCAAGCTAAACAATCACACAGTTCCTGAGGTATACAAAAGCCCCAGAAAATAAAAGGTTTAAAATATGTGAAAACTACCTCTTGAATTCGAACAAAGATTTCAGTGCCATTAAAAAGACTTGAGATGTTTTCAGCACACCTTTTAATGAGGACTGTTAGCTTCCGAGAATGTATTTGCAGCATAAATTACAATTGAATAGTACTTCTAATAAATGTTCTTCAATACTCCAAAACCAGTAACGCATTAATATCTTAAAAAACTTTACAAATTTACTATTTAGCTTATTGCTATTAACTTCACAAAAAATTTACTTCAGCCAGCCAGAATTTTTTTTTTTTTTATTTATGATATGCTCTTAAAAAGTTTTGCCTATCATTGCTCTAAGGAATACAAAATTGGTGAACCAATAACTAATTTGAAAATTAAGTTAAGCACAAAAATCTTTTAAATAAACAAACTAGATCCCACTGAGACAATTAATTGATCTTAATAGCTTCTATTTAACGGAGAGAGAAAATAAAATTTTTCTTCGAAAAGAACCGCGACAATTAAATTAGTCGAAACACTTGCTCGTCTGTGCACTTTCTTTTAACAGACTAATTACTTCAAATAATTTAGAATTAATTTCCAGACGACATATTACTCTTTCTTACATAAATTTTCTTTTTCGTTTTTTATTTATTTTGAAACATTTACATAAACAACAAAACATTAGTATAATTTTATTTTAATCTCCTCCTTGAATATGACCCCACATAATTTAAGTTTAATTTTTTCCCTCCTGCATTAAGAATATTTTCAAAAGATACGCGATCCCCCCCCCCTCCCAATGATATTTCTTAGTTTGACTCTAAATACCCCTTTATAACATATCAAGAATGTAAATATACCCTTGTATAATAATTTTGTACTTAATTTAAGTAATGCATGAAAAAAATATCAGTGTTTTTCATTTTTTTACGATATAAGATAACGTTGAAGTCGCAAATTTCCTAACTGGCGTCGGTTGAAATGAGTAGAAGCCTCGAGTTTTGATTCCACTCAAGACCATAACACAAGTAATGGGTGGCCGCGGTAGCCGAGTGGTATAGGTATCGGACCGTGGCTTGCCTTATCACGAGTTCGAGTCCAGTACCACTAAAGACCCGCCGTGTAAGGCAGCGATGCACGTTAAATCTGTCAAGAGCTGAAACGTCCTCCCGTTGGTGTGGTAGTTAGGAGAGGTGGGTGCCAGCTCAGGTGTCGTCCGCGTCACTTGACCATGGTTCAAAATTACGTGGTCCGTCGCCAAAAGCCCTCGTGCAGCTGAACAGTGCGACGTTAATATTCAATCAATCAACACAAGTAATGGGTCTGTTTCATGCTAATTTCAACTTAACCTTAAGGTTCTCGTGTGTCATAGGAATAAAGAGGGAAAAATATAACACACCGCCATTTTAGGATAGAATTCTAAGTTCCGTAGCTTTCTTATACCTCTAGTGATGTTAATAAATCATTTGAATTAAATGAATTTATTTACCGTAAAATCCGGCGTATAACGCGCACCTATACTTTCAAGCTGTATTTTTAGGTATATTCGCCGTATAACGCGCACCCCCTTTTTTACGAAAAAATTTGAAATGTACGTGTGCAATTTTCTTATGTTTTGAAGTCATTATTTATTGGATGAATCATTCCAGACTCTCTTTGGAAAAATAGTATACTTCTAGAACTATACAACCCTTAAGAGCGCAGGAAGAAAGGGGGAGAGACGAATCAGCACCATGGCTGGATTATTCCACGCTTTCTATAAACATTGATTCCTTTTCCCCTTTCGTGTGATGTACGAGTGGACGATTAATTTTGAAATAAATTAGAACAAGTCTGAGACTTATTACGCTCGCTGTCTGTAGTATTTTCAATACTATGAATAATATTGAATACGCTCGAGACAGCGAGCAGTAAAGATGGGTCCTGGTAAACGAAGCAAAACACAGCGCCGATTTCAAGATCTAAGTGATCCAATTTGCAAAAGAAAATGAAAATCGTGCTGCAGTTAGGATGTTTGATATTGGCGAAAGCTCCATAAGGGAGTGGAAAAAAAATGAAATGACAATAATTAACATGCCAAAGAAGAAATGCGCTTTAACGTAAAGGAGTAACGAAATGGCTTATTCTAGAAGAAAGTGTTGGGAACTGGGTCCTAGAAAATCGCCTGAATGGATTAATTGTAACAAGAAACAGTGTACGTTTTTTCGCTTTAAAATGGTCGAAAAAGAATGCCTTTTCATGTTATCCAACAATGAAAGTTCATAAGGTATGTTATTTCTTTTAAATAAACAGTATATATATATTTCGATATATAAGTCTAAACTTTTTTAATACTCAATTTTTGTAAAGCTCTTATTTTTATACTCGGCGTATAACGCGCACCCCTAAATTTCGATTTTATTTTTTGTGTTAAAAGTGCGCGTTATACGCCGGATTTTACGGTAAATAATAACTAATGTATCATAAAATCATATTCACAGTCACATTTCAGACATACTCAATATTCGAAAATAAATATACATATTTGATACGTAAAAACAAAAGCAGAGAATATTTTTTTTCTTAGTATTCATTCACCTTACTAAATTAATCACCGATTACATGTTCCTCGTTTGAGAAGAGAATTGTATAACATATAAAACTTCTTGATAATTGAGTTTATATATTTCAAAAAGTTCAAACCCAAACTTTTATCCAATTGTTTCCAATAAGCATTGAAAACGGCCCAGTTCGAAAGTCCGACATCGATAATGATCATTAAAAAGAATTTCGTAGGCTATTTTACGATTATTAAAAATTATCAAATCCAAGTGTCACGCTATGTTCGAAAACGAAAAAAATACAAATTTTCTTAATTAGCAATTTTTATCCAAAGAATATTTTATGTTTATTTAATAAAAAAAAATATTATTATATTTATATATCAAATCCAATAATAATAAATTTAAATTAGAAAAGATGATTTAAACTTTGCAGAGGGCTCAATTAGGGGTGGGTACTAGCGGCCCATAAAGTTTTTATGTGGCCCGCCAAGATAGTCAGAAAATCTGCTTTGAACCGAGATTTCTTTCCCGTGCGTGATCAAAAATTCGTCCTTTATTTTTCACTATTAGGAAAATAAAGGTCCAATGGTCGAGTGGTAGCGTATCGCGCTTCCACACCACAGGTCCAGTTTCTATTCTCCGGGCTGGACAAGGTCGACTCAGCCTTTCATTCCTAATGCAGTGGGTCGATAAATGAGTACCAAGCCTGCTTGGGAACTTAAAACACACTGGGGTCTCGCTCCAGATTGACCACCTGATCGGGACATCTGCTCATGCACCTCAGCGCTCAATAGTCACGTATACTGGGATGGGCACAGTAGACCCTCGTGGGCTGTTGCAGCACCACTGAGTTTGAGTTTAATAGAAAAATAAAGCACCTAAAAGTATCTCAACTAAGAGATCATTTGAAGGATGTGGAGGACGAGGTCATAAGAATATTTTAAGAAAAAAAATTGAGCCTTAATTCAATTTGCTTTGTTATCCCATTACTACTGATATTGGTACAACACCTGAGGAGCTACAGGTTACTGCAGGGGTACTCAACCTTTTTTTTTTCTCGGCCGCATACATATGTCAGCTATTTCATACGGACTGCATACATATGTTAGCTATTTCCCGCGGACCGAAGGGGAGAAATGCTTTGAGACCGAGATTATTTTAAAAATTTATAATGTGGAAAATTGATCAAAATATAATTCGCGTTATGCTTTTTAAATTTTTTTTTTTTTACCACTAAAACTTAACTAGAAGCATACACATTTAAGAAACACTCCTTCACAATTTCTGCATCAGTATAAACTATTTCATATGATTACCAATAACATAACAAACTTCATAGGATGTCTTTGTTACCACTGACAAAACACTTTGCTGCTGTTGCAAAGATTATTCAAGAAAGCCTATTTATCACCTCTTGAAAAAGATATTCTAGGAAAAGTGTCATTGAACGATTCCCTCTTATTTGTATTTTTTAAATACAGCACTTTCGTGACAAATAAAACAGTTACTGATCCATGCTTGTTTTTCACTGCAAAATAGTCTTGAAACGATATATTTTCTTCGAACATTTTTCACTTGCAAGACATAAAAGACAGTTAAAAATTATTTCCACCCGTAAAATTGTCGCTGTGTCACTAATTGTAAACATTACAAATAGAAAAATAATATAAATTCGCAATCGTGCGACATCGACAGCAAAAAGTAAAATTTATATATTTGATTTCTTGACAAAGAATTTCCCGCTAAATTTTTAATACTTTGTTCTTAAATAAGTGAATTTCTCAGAGCAATAGGCCATGGCTGGCCACTTAAAAAGGTTCGGTGAGCCACAGGTTGAGTGTTGCTGGTTTACTGACTTTAAGTCAGATCACAGTGGGAAGAAAATGTTTAATGCTATGAATGACTTTTACAAATCCTTGTCAGTTGAAAAATTTCCATGTATGAAGAAATTTGCATGGAAATTGGTCTATATATTTGTGAGCTAAGTTTTTCTTGCATGAAGACCAACAAGAGTAAATATAGATGCAAGTTGGCTGACATAAACTTTCAGGCTGTGATGAGAATTTCAACAAGCATTTATTTTCAAATAAAAAAAAATTGCAGAAAAGTAGATAGGGTACATTTATTTCAATAAACTAACTATAAAATTAAATGAGCGTGCAGAGTTGAGTTTGGTGTTTTATGGTGCAAGAGCCAGTTTAGGCTATACTGCACCAAACATTCATAGGTCTGTGGTCTGGACGGGAAAAGAAATTGGATGACAAGATGGAGGGTCGAAAACAGAGAAGGATCACTGGAGTACTCCGAGGTCATGACACCCGTGTTTACCAAAGATAGTAAACCCCTTGGGAAAAGATCACTAGGGTACCTCGGGATTGAATGAGCGTGCAGATATAAATATGAAATCAGCACAAATAAACTGAATAAAACCGCCACTAATTTATACATATATACTTTGTATTGAATGCAATTATTTTTTTAAAAAATTGGGCCCCTCTGGTATCCTTCTCTCCTACAATGTGGCCTGCAGGCGAAAAACAGTTGCCCATCCCTGAGCTAAATTCATGATGGTTACACAATAAATGCAAACACGTGTTTTTCATTGAATTCAAAACTGATATTAGACTAGCCCTTGCTGTTTGTTCTACTTGTAAAATTCAGATAAAATTTCAGGTTTAATAATTGGGTCAAAATGTTCAAGTACTAAGATTCTTCATTTTTCAAAATTTAAAAAAAAATCTTATACTATACTTGTATTTTTAAATCACGTGCATTTTGTTTACCTATGTACATTATTATTGCTGTCAAATATGTTCTTTTTAAAAGAGAGTTTCTGCAATAAGCAAAAGTTAGCAACAGCAAATCACATGAACTGATTGGTTGGAAACACATGGTTGTATTTATCATCTAATTATGTCACATGAATTTATGAACTGCATGGCTAAAAACACGATTGTACTTACGTGACCCTGATGTCACATGAATTTAGCCCATTAAATCGTTTATGCAAAATATTTAATAGATGACCCATGAACAATTCTCCTCCCCCAATATCTCAAGAAGGATCGGTATTAAATGTCAAATGAAATTTGGGATAGACTATTTAAATAATGCATAACCAAAACAATCGGATTCGCAAACTCATTTGAGAAATCTCTTAACTATGCAAATAAGCACATGGTTTACTTTTATTCGAATTCATTAACAATGATTAATAGTATAACATAGTTTTCAACTGCTGTAATTGTTGTTGTTACTAATGCCACCTGATCGGTAAAGGCCAGATCAAGGCCTACGAAGTTCATCATGGCAAGGGGCTAAGCAACGCTTGTCATTAGCCGTAGCTTTGAGCACTATACAAGTGACAGAACGATTTGGCTCAGTTTCACCCCAATTTTTAGGGAGAACACCCTGGAGGTGGTCAGGGGCCTTCCACCAATTTTACGAGAGGATTTGCGACTCGACAACTATTTAAAGTATCCTCAAGCCGCGAAGGCACTATACATTTACAAACAACCATGTCTTCTCCGGGATTCAAACCCAGGTCTAAAAACACAGTGTTGCTAACCATTATACCAGATGGGCTTTAATTGTGAATGCCATTACATGGGTGTCATCTTTTTTCTTGATAACTGTGCACATTGAAACTATCAAAATGTTTTAAATTGTTTATACGTTGATTATAATTGAAAACTATTCTAATTCAAAAACAATAATCACTGGCATTGCTAGCTCTGACGAGGGCCCTGTACCAAAATTTTTTCAGAGTCCTTTTTAAGATACGAGAACCCTGTTAGTGGGACTGTAGATACACATGTTGGGGCTCCTGTAGCTTGAGGGCCCTGTATCATTGATATGTCTGTAGCTACACCCCTGACAATCTTTATTCATCACATCTGTGAAGTATGTTCTTTCTAATACGTAAAATGTTTGACGTTTTTGTCAGATAACGTGTAGAAAAAAGCTTAAAACATTGCAATTTTGTTACCTTTTTAAATGTACATATAATTTTTCATACTTGGAATTATTTACGATTGTGTATAAACTGAAATTTGTTTCAATACATAAAAAGGAAGGGTAACTACAGATTTTCCCATATTTATTTCACTGCAATATGTTCAAGGATAAATTACATCTTTGGTCCTTATAAAACAACACACATGCAGCGATCAAACAAAGAAAAAAATCAATCATTATCTACAAAAATTCTATAAATAATTCATATTTCAGCACCTAAAATCTATACAGTTTATAATCTCTCAATCTAAAAAAAAATTTTTTTGATCACACAACATCAAGCATAGTGTAAGGTTTTATAAAATCTCAAGGAAAACAAATTCTGAAGCAATCTTAAATAAATTCATTTTTCCTAAATCATTGTTGCATAATTTTTTATTGTTTTATTAAAATTAACTAAAATGTTTATATCAGTGCTGAAAGTGAGCAATTTTTTATATAAAAATTACCTAAATTAAACATTTAAGTATTTATTTGGCACTGTAAAAGCGTTATCCAATTTTATTTCTTTCAGCAAATATTTCTTTAAATAAAATGAAACTTTAAAATAATTATCCAAATTATCAGAAATCTGAAGGGGGGTAAAAAAAAAGAAATTCAGTAATTAAATCTGAAATATATGATTCATTTAATTTAGAAAATGCATCTTATTGGTCCTCAATATACAAATCAACAAGTGATCAGGAATTTTTATTTGTAAATGGAATTGTATAACCATCATTCAGGAGCTAAGTGTGCATGATTATTCAAAAAGAACGGAAAAAATTGCACTTTCAAAATTTTAACTGCCCAAGTAAATTTCAATATTTTTCCTTTTACAATGCAATATTCAATAATACTATTTACATACTTAGTGCATTTACATTATGCTGCCTTTTTCAATTCTTGCAATAGATAAGCAACTAGAAATTTTTAAACAATTTAAACATCCATTAAAATTTAGAGGCACAGAAATTTTGCACAATACTGTAATACAATTCTAATTATTCGAAAAAATACACATTACCTAATTTTTATATAAAATACACTCATTACTTAATTTTACCTTCTACATCACTAGTAAAAAATATCCTTCAAATTCTATTTTTTAATACTTAAAACCAGTCTTAAATCAGATTTTGTGAAAAAATACAAACATATCGAAACTGCCTCATGATATATCTAAACATGTCTAAGAGTTTGTATAGTAACACTGAAGACTAGCTTATTAAAATGGCAAACTATTTTTTTTTCTTTTGTTACCTGAATATTCCCAAGGAGGGAGGGGGGAGATTAAAATACTAAATACTGGAAAGGAAAATACATACCAAAAATATAATAATTTAAGTACAACAATTATTCTGCCAATTAAGTTGTTGATGATTCTCTAAAATGTATAAAATGATATACTGTGAAAGTAAAAGTACATAATATTATTACATAACATAAAAGCTTACATGCCTTTTGGTCCATTCTATACAGGTAGGAATGCCTACTTCTACAGCTATTTTATGATTAAGCAATCGCATTTAAAGCAATATTTTTTTTTATGGAGATTAAGTTACAATAAAACTTAATGGGGAAGACACATGAGAAATATCAGAAGCTACATCACAAAACCCCCATTAAATTAAAGAATTATGAAATTTATAATTACAAAATTATATTTTAAAAAATGTAAATTAACCCTTTTGCACGATCCTGCATGTAATAAATTTAGCATAACAGTTAAATATCATTAAAATTTCAAATACCATACTGAACCAGAGAGATTTTCACATTGTAAAAACCTAAATATATTAAACATGAGAATATAAAACTGAAATTCATTGTACTGAAAATAAAGCAGCACATATTCGTACAAGTTGCTAATCACAGATTTCTAAAAGCTAAAATTTTATACCATAAAAGCTTAAAAGTGCAACACAAAAATATGACTAACAAAAAAATCCTAATAAAAACACAATATCACAGTCCCACTCATTAACTTTAAAGAATGAATAAAGCAGCACCATTTTTACCAACACAACCTGCAATATATATTTTTTTCAATGAACAGCAGCAAAAAGAAAATAGATACTAAGTATTTCAGCATACTTCATGAGTCCAAAAATTTTTCATCAAAAAAATTAATTTTAAGGAAGCATAAAAAGTTCAAGTTAAACATAAAGTATACAATTTTGAAGGTATATAAAAAGTAAGAATTAAATAAGATTTTTTTTTTGTAGATTAAGTATTTCTCAAAATAAGAAATTGGTCTTTTATAATTAATAATTAAAATTTTCACTAGGAAAAAAAACCCTGTAATTTACGTAGCTCTTTTACCATAAATTATCAATTAACAGAAGTCAAAGAATATTTTTTTTGCATATACATCTTAAATATACCAAGAAATTTCTATTGGCAATTAAGAAAAATCCTATAGAATGCTAAAATATTTTCAGATATAAACAGCTAAATAAAAGCTTTATTAAAAAAGGTAAAGCATGTGAATGTTAGTATTGCATATGAATGTTTTTTTACAGTAATAGTTAAATCCAAAAAATGGTAAGCAACCACATGTTTATAAATAAATAACTAAAAAAATTATGAACTTTCGACAGCAAAATGGAATGCTAGCACTGAAAAACCACAAACCCATTAAAATATCAAAAAGAAAGAGAAAAATAAAATAAAGCTAGTTTAGGAGTTTAAGTTAATACACTAGCACATGAAGATTAGAGAAATGGTACCACTACTATTTTGTATTTACAATCATTTTTTGATGAATTTCCTCAGTACATACCTTTTATCATTCAGTCTTATCATTCAAATCACAAAATAAATATCCTAAACAGGAACTATTTTCTATGACCAGTTTCAATATAATTAGTAATTATTATACAATTAAATATTTGTTAACATTTCATATAAGACACTTCGTTCTTTACAATACTTCTATAATACAATAAAAGTAATCTTTCTGGTACCTAATAAACATTTCTGCATTAAACACTCTTGAAGTGGAAAGACCACATATACTTCAAAATTGTTCAAAATTTGATAGAATTAGATAAATATTTTCATTTTTTTATAGATATATATGTACTCTCATATATTTTCTGACAAATTTTCAAAATGCACAGCCTGTGATGAATCTAAATATAACCCCCCTTCCTTAATGTTCGCAATGTTCCAACTGTACCCACATCAGGACAGTTAGGTCTTATGCTACGTAGACTGTTCAACTGCAAGACAGGATTAGGCATTCTAGATAAAGGCGGAGCAACTGTCGGTGTTAAACCAATTGCAGCAGGGCTTTTCACAATTGTTACAGAAGATGGAACATAACCCCATGGTTTGTCTAATGCAATCTCTGGGCTAATAGTCTTTTTAGGATAATCCTCTTGTTTGATAGTGGAAGCTGTAAATGACACAGTCTTGGAAGATTCTTGCCTCTTTACTGATTCCTCTAACCTAGAGGTGACAGTCATAGAAGAACTATCTGATGTCAGAGTCTCTGAACTGATGGTACGCTTAACAAGACCACACTCACTTGTTGATAGCAATGTTTTGAGTCCAATACCTTGAATACTTTCCATTAGGTCTAAATTGAGACCTGCAGAAGCTTCTTTGGTGCTTCTCTTAGGAGGTGGTTGTGAACGTGATCTACGAGGTTTCCGGAATAAGTGATATCCTTTAGCAATAGATGCACTACCTACTAAATCTGGAATCCTAACTGCTGTAAATGGTAATGGTGTTGATGGTGGAGATCCTTCAGGTGAAGGAGCTGGGGTGGGGGTTGGTGAGACAGACTGAAATTTAAGAAATAAGCATTATGATTATATGCATATTTTCAAAATAAAGAATCAAAGAAACTTCATTTATAAAACAATTAATTAATTACAACAACAAATTAATCTATAAAAACAATTTTAATTCATTAAGAGCCAACTAAAATTGTAAATTGCATCTTCACTTTTGAAGTATTTAATAAACTACAAATATAACAGAAGGTTATTTTTTCATTAACAACACTCTCATTGATAACTCCAGACATAGCTAAACAAAATATTTTTTCTCGCATAGTTTAAATTTTATTTCTAATACATCTAACTCTTTCACCCTTTGGGTATGTATGCACACATAAGTTACGATAAAAAAAATTTAAACTGCGGCTATAACATGACGGAAAAAAGCTTTTAGTTCAAGTTACATCATTGGAAATACATTTCTCAATTTTTCACTTCTGTATCCCGGTTGTTTTTGTCCATGTCACCTGACTGAACTGCAGACATAGATATTTTGTTCCTTAGTTTATCCTCTCTGTTTTGTGATGTAAAAAAGAAAACATGATGAAGTAAAGCTAAATTCTATCAGCACTGAAGTAATACACTTGCTGATTTTAGGAATGCTAAGGAAGGTGCCCAGAAACTTAACGATGCCAAAATTGAAAGTTCACGAGTCATACCAGCTTTTTGATGGCTGAAAATCTATAGTAAAAATAAAATCCTGATGGGTATATATCTCAAGAAATTTTTCACTGTGAATTAATTCAAAAAATTGCAGCTCATTACCTAGAGATTTTACACTGTTTATGAGACTCTATTCATTATAAATAATCCTGGATATGGCAAAGTGAATAAAGCTGCCTTCTAAATAATGATGCAATTGCATATCAGTTTCAAATGGTAACAGTTTTTTGCAAAGGTATAAGCACTTCCACATTCTGTCTATTTATTGGAAATAGCCCCATAGAAATTTTATTACTTATGAACGTTACCATAACACTTACAGGGATGTCATTTTGTGTTATCAAACGAGGCAAAAGCAGAAAAGGCCATATGGATGGTAGTGATAAATGGCTTCCAGAGGTTGTATGAATTCTGGCAAAAATGCACTGTTGCTACAGAGGATTATTTTAAGGTGGTTGTGATAGATAAGTAAAAGTTCCAACTTGTTTGATCAAAGATCCAACTTGGCAAAACTATTCTTACCAGGAACAAATTAAAATGGCAATGCATAAACCACCTTAAAATAATCCCTTTAGATGACAATACGCTTTTGCTGTTTCTCATAAAACTTCTAGACAACCTTTGTAACCTCTTGCAATGCTACTTTTACCTAAATCTGATGATACAAAATGATGTCTCAACAGATTTTATTTTATTCATAGAAAGAAATAAAAACAGTACAGGACATAATCCAGTAAATATGTGATATATATAAACATATTTTAGTTCTAGTAAAAAACTAAGTGACCATTTTGGGTACCTATGTACAAGTAGTAGTCCAATGCAGAAAATACTATTGTTCATCTGTAGCAATTTATGATTATAATTCTCGAATATTGCAAAATGTTTAAATAATACTCCCTGTTGGTTATTTGCCCTTGATATTTAATTCTGTATGAATAATTTCTTAAAAATAAAAAAGTACCATCAAGACTTTTAATTTTCTGCTGTTACAATTCTTACGCATGTACTTTATTCAGTAACATTAACCCTTTCGGAACGAAGGATGCAAACGTTGCGTACCGCAAGGGCCGTAGGTTTCCGTCGTGAGTGTCACTCACAGGCCGGAGGGTTTTGTGTAGTTAAGCCTAAATCCATAAAAATACCAAAATATAAATGCGTTATTCAATTTTTTTTTAATGTTATACGAACGGCACGTTTTATATATTTCGTGCTAATATACTTTATTTACTTCAGCCACTTTCTGTTTAAGTACAAGTTTTTAAACATTTTATTGTCAGCATTTGTAAAAGAGTTGACCTCATAAAAAAGTAAGGAAAAAAATACAAATTTTGTCTACCAGATCTAATTATGCATTAAAAATTAGACTGCAAAACCAAATTAAATGCTATAGCAAAAATAAATCTCTCATCTCCACTATAAACAAGAACCAAATGTTCATTTCAAGAGTAGTCGTAAAGCACTCACTCAATTCAAAAACATTCCCTTGTTTATAAAACGAAAACCACGTGTATGTGAGTAATATTTTTCTCATTTCGAGTAGAAGGTCAGATCTCCATGTATCTCAAATCTTATGGACATAGAATGCTATCTATTGCCAAAAAACTGAGCTTACAAAACGTTCCAAGTGCCTGGTGCACCAGTGAGTCGTTCGGCCTCTGGCGGCGTTTTGTGCTGGCTTGAATAGGGACATCCCGAAGGGGGTTAATAATAAAAATATATTCAAAAAACAAACATCTACTTTGAACAGACTTTTATCAGGATAAACACATTATGTACAGAACACAGAAAGAGAATTGGGGACAATTTTCTTTGCAATATGGATGACATCACATGACTCCACAAAGTAGGTGCGCATTAAGCAATGCTTAATCACACCATCTTCATAACATAACTAAGATGGAGAATTTTTTTTATTGTAGTAAGGAAGATGACTTCCATGTTGAAGAAGCAAGCAAAACACCTGATGAATAGCACAAAGTTTCACTACCAGTCATGAACTTGTTCAAAAAAGTAGAATCCTTATCAACTTTGTCAATCAATTCACCTGATATTTACATTTGTTCTTCCTTTTCTTCAGAATTCAACAAACAAAAAAATGTACCGAGACATTTGAAGCATGTTTAGATCCTCTATTAAAATAAACTAACAGTTAGCATTGTGCATATTACAAAGAGGTTAAGCAAGCATTTCCTATGAACATCTCTAACAACTAAGAATGTCATATAGGAATTTTCAGATGAAATATAGTGGATATTATGCAACTGAAGCTTGACCATCATTTTTTAGTAGAATTTTTTATGTTTGGTATTTGTTAGGAAAGGAAATGGAAATTGTGTGTTTGGGAAATCAGTTATGTAAATAAACGGATTGCTTTTTTACTGTGCATTTCTTCGCAATCATTCCAAATACTTCATTTTATTTCACTTTTTTGTAGAATGTTTCAAGATCTTAATCTTCTTTGCAGGATTTTTGTGTGCTTCCCTTCCAACTTCAGAAAGCCTTGATATCAGGTTATTATGGCAAGAAAGTGTTATTTATCAGAGGATGAATATACTTCCATGTTAAAATCTAAAACATGTAATAATCTAAAGTGGTACTAAAATTAGGACAGTAGTACTGAAGCTTTTCTTTTCTTCTCTTCTTCTAAAATTAGGTTTAGAAACACAGAAGTGTTAAGCATTCACAATTAACATACTTAAAAAATCTTTTCATCCTGCTCTAATCTACTCAAAATGCCTATAGAAAAGCCACTTCTTTTCATTTTGTCTAATAGGCGAAGAAAACTTGAATTTTAGAACCAGTAAAATGTAACCATAGTTTTAATACATTGTGAACAGATACTTTAAAAATGCCCAACTTCTGCTCGGACTTCTTTGATATATGCACATTCCAGCAAATTTACTCACACTGCTTCAATTGTTTCATCAGATACTGATGATCATCCTGGGTGAACTTGTCTCAATGGGCTGTTTTTTTTTAATTGTTTGTTCCACAAGCAAATATTATTTTCATACAAAGATCTCCATTTACACACACAATGCAAATTCATGCCAAATGTGTGTAAATGACTTAAACTTAGCAAGTCACTACACATATTTATCTAACCTCTGCACTACATACATGAGTTATGCACTTTTGTGAAATAAAACTCACTATTCTGAAGTTGATTAGGATCTACATAAAACTACTGCATATAAATTTTCATTTAACATAAATCTCATACCTACAACGTGATTTACTGCATTTCATATATGCTGCTTGAAACTATTATTATTTAACTGACATGCAGCATAATCTTTTAAAATATACAGGTAACAGCAAGTAAACCTTTTATACAAAAATTAGTTTTAAAATAATTTGTTTTTGTAATTTTTCTCTTTTAAAAGAATGTACAATGAAACACGATAAATACACTACAATACAGTTTAAAAATGCAAAAAACAATGAATGGGTAAAAGAAAAAACTGCAAAATTACTCTTTAAAAGACAGATTTTGCTTGTTATATATATATAATCCTATTATAAATATAAAATCATTCAAATCTTCTAAGATATTGATGTTTCAGTACAAAAAAAAAAATTTTTTGGTACGAATAAAAAAAAGATGCATATTATGAAGTACAAAAAGAAGAAAAAACTAATTTAAAAATTAATATAATTTTAAAAATGCATTCAGAAAATTTCATACTCAGATATGTAAACAAAAACAAATTTACAAAAAACATTTAAAAAACAAATTAGCATTCACAAAACTTCTAAAATTACAAGGCCCAAATGCAAAAGCTGAACATAAAACAGCACAAAGTCAGTGGAAAAATTGCACATTGATTACCATAGCATATGCAAACAGGCTTTGAAAAAAGAAAAAAATTTTTTTACTAGTCAATGCAAACACATACAAAAGCAAAAATAAAATGAAATAAACAATAAATAAAAATATAATGTACTAATCATTTAAAATAAATCACCTACAATCTTGATTATATGATACACAAAAACAACCTCATCTTAGAGTGGACACATTTTTTTCACAATATATATATAAGATGATATAAATTTAAAATTAAGTTACTTTAAAAAACATTTTAAAAACCATCTACAATAAAATATTTCTCAAAATTTATTCGACAACTGAAATTCCTTTGGTAAATAAATAAAATAAGCTAATTCAATTAAAAAATACTTATAAATAAAGTAAAAAATTACTTAATTATTTTAAATTTCAAGCACGAAATAACAGAAAAGTATAATACACAGACTTTTTCTATTTTATTTTTTTAAATATAATTAATGTCTTCAAATTTTAGGAATAAATTTAATCTCTACAAATTAAATCAGCCAAAATTTACAGAGAAAATATTTAATCAAATCAGAAGTTTAAAGCACAACTTTAAAGAAAATTAAATAGTACTAAAGAGTACAAAAAATTCATTAAAATATAATTTATCAAAAGAATGATATTTAGACAAATAAAATTTAATTAATACTAATAGTATCTAAATTTCAAATGCAATAATTAATTATATTTAATAAATAGCTCATAATATAATCACATAATCAAGATTTCTTAAAAGCAAAAAACTATGCAAAAGCTTTAATTTTCCTAACCTTTACCGAGGAGTTTATGGCAGACGGTACCATGGCATGAATCCCACGTTCTGTCAAAAGCCTAGCAAGACTTTGACCTGTCAATGAATAGCCTGACGATTTCTGTTGGGGACTGTTCAAAGTAGATGGGGGCAAAGATGTTATTCTTGTTGACAGCTGGACATTTGGGTAGCTAAAATGTTCACAGGAAGGGAAATATTGAGGATCACAAAAACAAGCAAAAAGCAGGTTTCACACACAAGGTAGTACAACAAAGTAATTACCATTAAATATTCATTAGCCGTTTTGAAATTATAAAATGAATCAAATCATTCAAGCTTATAAAGTGGTTAAAATTGCATACATATAATTTTTACAAATTTAAAAAAGAAGTTATTGACATGCAGAAAGTTTGATATATAAAATATAAAAGCTTCATATGAAGTTTCAATTTCAATCAATTCTAAAGTATAAAAAACAAGAGTGTGCAACAATAACATTATATCAGAAACTTGATAGGCCTCATGCTAAATTATCAGCAACTTTAAACACACACACAGAATAACAAACATATAACATTCCAATTTATTTAATTTTCAAACACTTTGGGTCAGATATATCTGGAAGGAAGGGGGATAGATTATGTGTGGAATATGTCATTTATTTTTTATATGAGCTTTTTTATAATCCTTTTATTTTTATTCTAAAATGTTAGCATTAATGTTAAAATAGCATATTATAAAGCAAATAATCAAAGAAATGGAAGTAAACAGGTCTTAATTAAGATTTCTTTGCAATTAAAATTAAAGAATATAAATCAAATTGCTGTGGAACCACATAAATTCACTATTATTAAGTATTAGTTTAATTTATAAAAAAAGCATGATACTCAATGCTCTTAGCTTTCAATTACTGTTGTATGTATTTGTATCTTCATATCAAATGGCATGATTTTAAGCAAAACAATACTCTGAATAGTAAAAATATAACTAAATAGTTAAAGGTATAGTTTGTTTTTTCTAAGATAGCAAATAGTTTATCTAGAATAGAGCTTAAAATATTTTTCAAAGAATCAATCCATTTACAATACATTTATACTCGAAAAATGTTTTTAAAATGTAATCATTGAAGTATTAAAAAAGGAAAATTGACAATCTCTAAACTGTCAATCTATTTTAATTAAAAATAGTATAAATACTTGAATTGTCAATTTATGTTTAAATGTCAAAAATATTTTTACCAGAACTGGTAAAAAAAAAATAAATAAAAGTTTTAAAAATACATACAGAACTTTTAAATATACATTTACTTGAATATCTTTGAATTAAACACATTAACTGAGTATTAGTAGAAAAATAGGATGAATTCAGGGGTAAGGTATTAGATCACATCAACCAATAGCAACAGATAAAGCTTACTATAAATGTTTATCTGTCAGCAAGACACAATGGCAGTTCAGAGTTTAAATGAGCTCTAGTTAGAATACTGTGGAAGAATTTATAAATATATTTACATATTACAGCACAATATTAAAAGCTGACTGTTATGTTAATTGAAATTATTAATAGTTAAAATTGTGAAGCAAAAAAAAATCAGAATAAAAAATAAAAACTTACCTAGGAGTTACATTTGTTAAATCATTTGTTTGTAAAGCAGATGTGGTAAAAGTGTAAACTGATGAAGTATCCATGAAACTTTTCCCAGGGTTAGAAAAATCTGCAAATATTAAGAAAATGAAAAAAATTTCAACTCCTTCAGGAATTTTAACATATATTTAAGATAATTTTCTACATGTTTATAATACAAAATCAATAAAAACTACATTAACATTGCAAAACTAAACATTATTAGCAATTAAGATCAAACCTTGAGAAAAAAAAATACATGTATTATTTTAAAAGTTTGATTAAATTTGCTACCAATAGTTACAAAAATAAAAACATAAATACACACACCCTAACTCTTTATATACTTCACAATTGTCATATTATTTAGTTGAAATTAACAGTTCTAAATTTGTAAGCATTTGGAACTAGTTTGTTATCCGGGGTAATTGCACCAAGCGCTGTTGCTGGAATGGAATCCAAGATGGCGGCGTCCGTTTATGAATCGAAAGGAAAAATAATTTGAAATGCATGATTTCCGATGATTTTTGATTTTACCAAAGAATAATGTCGATGGAAATCGTGAAAATTGGTAGTGAGATAGTGTATTTACCTTTTATGGATGTGGCAATAAGTATGGGATACGATGAGAACCGGGATTTTTTTTTGTACAAAAGAAAGGAATATGAGGACTACCGAAAGGTCGTTTATTAAAGTAAAATATAACAAATGCATTTTTGGAACTGGATGTAATATGGAAAAGGAGTGTTAAAAATTCAAAAAAGGTGCAATGCTGGTGGTTGAAAATGTTACGAAAGGGTTATGAATTTGATTCCTCGACTCTCCCTCCCGATACGATTCTCTATTCAGCCCAATTAATATTTTGAACAAGGTTAAGAAATTTATTGAATGGGTCCTCTTTGAGAGCAAAACAAATTTTCCTGAACATGTACCAGGCGATATATCCTACAGATCTTCCTCTCCGATTGTATTCAGGCAGGTAACTTCCCCGATAGTATTAGTATAGAATCAACGAATTAGTATCAGAATCAACGAATTCGTGTGAATGGTTAACTGTAAGGTGATGATAGTCTCTTTCGCTCAACCTTTCGTAAGATTTCCAGCAGTCAGATATAACAGTTGTTCCTGGTTCGATCCATGATTCAATAAGGCTGAGAAGCGTTTCTGCCATCCTGTCATGAACTGCAACCAGGAAACAGCGCCCTGTCTTGTGTTCTACGCTGCCGCCAGAAACCCACAGTCCCTGCACGAAATGACCCTTATTATATTTTCCCAATTTTACTCTCATCAATTTCAACCGTTTTACCCCCCAGCTTCTCTATGTTAACAACAATATGTTCTATTAACATATCGGACGTATAGCTTCGCCAATCGGCAACAGCCTGCGAATCAATCCCAAGCTCCTTATGAATCTGAGCGAACCAGGAACATCTGAAGAATTCATAAATCTACAGTAGAGTGGTTGAAATCAGCAATTTGCTGCCTGAAAAAAATGAATTGAATTATATAATTTTTTATTGCGGCAGTGCGAATTTCCGCAGCGAAAGATCCTACCATCAAACTTTCTAGATGTATCCGGAGCAACCTTCATGTCACAGCCACATTTTTCGCATTGGACCGCGTTCCAAATCATTGAAATTTTCAAAAGGAACGAGAAAAGAAAATCCTTATTTTTTAAAAATAAAGTTGACCAAAAGTGTGAATTCGGAACACCTTTTGGACCAAAGAAATTCAAAGAGCCCTTATATTCCTTGAAAAAAAAATCCTGCTACTCACCGATAACTGTGTAAATATCCATTTTCCGGAGAAGCACAAAAACAAAGTAGAGAACAGCAGCAGGTTATGAAGGAATAGATTGAAAATGATTGCATTTTTAAAGAATTTGAATTAAAATAGTCTGAAATGCAGAGTTTTACTGCACAATAAAAAGAAACCAATAAGAATGAAGTATTTAGAATTAAAATCGTCTGAAATTAACAGGACTAGTGCATGCAGAAAAAACCCAATTAGAATGAGCAATAAGAAATGTCATCTCCATGGCAACCATACTGCAATTTTATCACCCATGTTGGTGAACATAAACAACTTGGCATTATTACCCCGGATATCAAACTTGCACCAAACATTTTTGTTTCTTGCATATAAACTATTAGATATTTAACTTCAAACAAGCAATTAAAATAATTCATAAAATATTATAAAGTGTTATTAAACATAATTACAATAATGATAGCCTCCCATCCACTATAGTAGTTAGCGACGTTGACTGCAGGGCCGTAAGACCTGGGTTCGAATCTCAGTGAAGACAAGGATGTTTGTAAAAGTATAGTGCCTTCACGGCATGGGGTACTCTAAATAGCTGTAAAGACACAAATCCTCTCGCGAGATTGGTGGAAAGGGAAGAGAGGTGGGAGGCCCCTGACCACCCCCAGGGTGTTCTCCTTCAAAATTGAGGTGGAACTGGGCAAAGTCGTACAGTAACCTGCATGGTGCTCAAAGCTACGGCTAACAACACATGTAAAAATCTAGACCTTAGCCGCGATGAATTTTGCAGACCTTGATGTGATGTTACTGTCGATCAGGTGGCATAAGCAACAACATAATGATGCTTCTTAAAACCAGAAGGAAAAAATATTCTAAGAATCATTCTTTGAATATATATTCAAAAATCACATGAAAGAATTTAATCAGCAAAATACAGGAAAAGCACTAAACTTCAATTATATACAGTCCAGTCACATTAATGTGACTTTCAAAATCAATGCGAAACAACCAGTCATAGATGGCATGCAACAACAATAGCAGTGATTGGCTTATTGAATAATATTGAAGAAAACATTGCAATGATTATAGTACAGAAATGTAGTTATTTATCTAACAACTAGAAGGACCTGATCATTGGCTTTTAAGCTTAAGTAAGTAGCACTTTTGAAAGGGGCTAATTTTGTTAACTGTTCCTGTGTTTCTGCAGTAAAAATGTATTATGCATTGCAAAATGGCATTATCCATAATTAGTGATGTGTCAAGTGTAGTGCACCACAGTATTTGCAAAAACTTGAAAAAGAAGGCACCAACCCATGGTCCCTTTTAGCAGTAAGTATAAACAATGAAAAACAATGTGAAAAGACCAAGATTACATAACATTAATCAAAAATCTCATTAAAAAATATTGAAATAAATAGGTATTAAAATAATGATTATTATGAAAAAAAAGGAAATATAAAATGGAAAAAATTGGAATGAAATACGACAGCAATATAAAACTTAAGTTATTGCTTTCTTTTTTTGTTTTAATTAGAAGTTTTTGTGCTTCAAAGATATATTGTTAGTTTTAATTTCATGAATTTGTTTTTCTATTTGGAACACAATTTTCAATCAAATGAATGGAACTGTAAAAAATTAATGTATTTCAGTTTCAGACAGCAGTCTGTGGAAAGAAACCATAAATAGACAAACAGTACCCTATGGCAGAGGTGCAAACTAGGTCGCACCCTGTGGGTCAGCAAATTTTATGAAATGCATTATGCCTGCATGCTGCATACCATACAGTGTACATATAGTCAAACGCCGTCACTTACTGTTTAATTGCAATTTCCTGCTGTTCGCTCTTTCTTTGAACGTAATGCGTAATGTATGTAAAGTATGAAGACCTAAGTTTTCACCCGGTAGATGACGCCTCTTGCGTAATTGCCAGTTTTACTGAAAAGCGCCTATTTGTCCGGACGTATTGATGTTATACGCTGCTGTGTCGAACGGTGCGCACTGAGCATGCGCACGTCAGATGGAGGGGTAATCAGGGCTGTGGGGTTATCTTGTAGACATGCGTGTCAAGCCAGGTCCAACCAAACAACCAGAAAATTATCGCTGAATGTTTTACTGCGCGTTTCCATGTAAAGTTGTAGCATGTAACAGTTGGCCCCTGCAATTCTTTTAGTTTCTCCTCGAGTTTTATCATGTGACGTTGTGTAATCATGATTTGTTATATTTTTATCGGGCTTTGCTGCTCTTTGTTATCAGGTATGTGCTATCATTAGAGAAGGATCTCTGTTAATTTTATTAAATTTCTCGAGAAAAAAAATGATAAATTTTTTTATTATTTGTTTTAGTTAAAAAAATTTAACCCCTATATTCATAATGGATAAATGGGTAATACGTATACTGATTAGGAGTCTCAAAATTCTGAACTAAATGCCCCATCTAAAAAATAAGAAAAATACAATGAGGAATTTATTAAGTATGGTTTACATTTTGTGTTGTTGATGATGAAGAACGCTAAATATGTGTCATTTAGCAAAAATTAGCAAACGGGGCATGAAACCAGCTAAATTAAAAAGGCATCTGGAAACTAAACATAAAAAACTTCAAAATAAACATGCCGATTTTTTTTAAAAGACGAGCTGAAAATCTGAAAATTCAAAGTGCAAATCTAAAGAAATTTACAACAATACCTCAGAAATCATTACGAGCTTCTTTAGAAGTTTCTTATCTAATAGGAAAAACAATGAAACCCCATACAACTGGAGAATCCCTTATCCTTCCTGCAGCAACTAAGATGACATCAATTATGCATGGCAATAAATATGGAAATGAACTAAAAACAATACCATTAACAAGAAATACCGTGTCTAAAGGTATTTCAAAATGTTCTAAATATCGAGTCAGAAGTCATAAAAGGCATACGAAATTCATCTGAATTTGCTTTACAACTGGACGAGACTACCGATATTACTAAAATGTCACAACTAATTATTTGCGTTAGATTTATTTTTAATGAAGATATAACAGAAACGTTTTTATGTTGCAAAAGATTGGAAGGAAAAACAACTGGAGAAAAAATATTTGAAGTAATAAATGAATATTTTAAAGCAAAGTCCCTTACCTAGGCAAACTGTGTTGCGGTTTGTACTGTGATAGTGCTGCAGCATTAACAGGTTCGAACAAAGGGCTGAGAGGCTTAATCCAGAAAGTGGCGCCTCATATAATATTTAATCACTGCATGATTCATCGGCAAGCTCTTGTTGCAAAAGATATGGATGAAGAGTTGCACAACGTATTACAAGATGCTGTTAGTTCAATTACCTACATTAAATGGAACAGTCTTAACAGCCGTCTCTTTTCAATACTTTGCAATGAGATGGGCTCAATGTATGAGAGATTACTGTTACACACCCAAGTCAGATGGCTCTCACGTGGGAAAATACTACGACGGATATTTAATTTGAGAAATGAAGTGTATATGTTTTTAAGCGAAAAGAAACATACATTGGCAAGTTATTATATCAATGAAGTTTTGCTAGGAAAGCTGAGCTATTTAGTTGATATTTTCGAAAAACTTAACGACTTAAATTTGAGCTTGTAGGGTGAGAATTCAACTATCATAACTTCAGCCAGTAAAATTCAAGCTTTTACAAATAAGCTTAGTCTCTGACAAACTCAACTGAATAAAAATAACACCGACATGTTCTCCTGCTTTAATGATTTTATCAAGAAAAATAAAATAGATATATTTACATTTAAAAACATCATTTTCAATCACATTTAAAAGTTAAAAGAAAATTTTTCGAGAAGATTCGAGGATTTATCTGTAAACGATCTTGGTTGGATTTGTGATCCATTTTCCTACGACATATGCAGTTCAACTCTTAATTAGTGAAAAAGCAATTGATAGATTTGATTAGTGATTATACTCTTCGAAATCAATTTAAGACTCAGCCTTGCCAAAAATTTTGGCTATCCGTGGAAAAGCAATAACCCGTTCTATGCAAGAATGCCATCAGGTTACTAATACAATTTGCATCAACATATTTATGTGAAACTGGATTTAGCAAACTAGTTTCAATAAAAACTATATACCGCTCTTGTTTGAACCCTGAAGATGACATGCGAATTGCAATTAGCAATATATATCCGAGCATCGATGAGATAATCAGAAATTTGCAGCCACATACATCTCATTAAAAAGCAATTTACTGATTTTTTTATGTTATACAAAAAATATTTTCTTTAAATTATAAATAATATTAATATGTGTCAGAAATGATTATTTTTTTATTCGATAAAACGAAAGAAATGCGCCTATTTACATCGTATTTGTGAACATTTATTTTTAGGGGTCTCCAAAAATTTTCTCTCTACAAAAGGGGTCGCAGTCGAAAAAAGTTTGCGCACCACTGCCCTATGGTACATAAATAATTTCAAAAATTCTTATGGGGCAACAAGAATGATCATAAACGAATGCCACTAGTTAAATCCAATAGATAAAAGTTCTGACCATGGAAGGTTGAAACAAGAGTCTCTAGGCAACACCAAATTATGAAAGGTGAAATATACCAAACAACTGAGTTTTTTCACAACAGATATTTGTTCCATCAGTAACATAACAGATTATAAAAAGACCATGTTAAATCATAATCAACATCACTACTTTGTAATAAAATAATTGAAAACACAGCAAGATTCTGAGATAACAAAGACTATATTAACAAGAAAAGGTATAATCAATATAATCATGTATAAAATATTTACCGTCATCTTCCTCAAAATCACCAAGACTAACTTTTTCATCAACATCCTGTAATTTTGTTTCCCCCCTTATCTTTACTCCAGGCCTTGATTCAAAAAGGCCTCCTAAATGTGGAGTAGCTAATCTTTGCCAATGATGTAATGTCTGAGAACCTAGGAAAGAGAATTAGCTATAACAAGATTCAAAGAAATAACTGGTATTATATAAAAGCTATAAGTGAACTAAATAAGCAAATGTTTAATTTGATTTCATTTTATTTCCAAACACACACACTATGGAGCAAATTTTTTTATTAATACTTAAATCTAATGCATAGAAAGTTTTAAACATTATTGATCCTTTCAATAAAATTCCAGTATTCCTGTATGTAAAATTCCAAATATTTCCTGTAAAATGCAAAAATAACTTTCACTTCTATTTACTGTGATTGTTAAATATATTTTTTTATGAATTAAGATAATTCAATACGCAATATATGTGCACATAATGGAATATATTGTAATCTGGGTTGTTAGGGTCAAGAGTCAGTTCCTGAGTAAAAATACTTTCAACTTCAAGATGCAGCAATTAACAAATAAATATACTAATAACTTTAGAAAATAAATTATCAGAAGAATGGAAATTCTTCAATACTGCATTTTACAATCATTAAAAGAGAAAGAATATTTTTTCATTCTTGTTAACTTCCCAGTGAGCCCATCAATTATTATTATTTTGCATGCATCCTATTAAAATGGAAGCCTTAGTCAGATAATCCCATTAAAAATATTTTTGAAATGTAACATGTTATAGATTTCATAATAACACATGATCAAATTTAATCATCAAGCACCAAACATAAAATGAATTACATGAACTTACTACTAAAATAAAATTAGGTTGAATTAACATTTATGGTGAAACCATAAAATGAGATTAATTTAAAAAGTCTAAACAAAAATGAAATTAAAAAACATTTTCAAATAACAGGTAATGAGCTTAAAATTTTTTAAAATTTTTATTATTAACCCCTTAACTGCTGATTAAAAGTAATGCAGTTCCCTCCTCAGTGCCACCGTTTTTCGCACTGGCACACATATGTGGTGTATCGAGGGGAGAGGAAAGGCACAAAAAAAGCAAATTTTTCTCCCAAACAAGTACATCCTTTACAAACACAGCCAGGGTTATTTTACTGCATTCCAAAGCCTTCGTAACAGTTTCACTGATAGCAACACAAAGAAAAGAATCATATGTTGTAAGGACGGATGTATACATCCACGACACTGAACCCACCAGTTGCGCAAGACAGGTATACACATTGGCGGCTCTTAAGGAGTTAACAATTGGTAACTCTATAGAGTACAGCATTAGTTTCCATATAATTATTAACATTAATATAGAAAAACAGCAATAACTGATACCTGCAATGTGGAATTTTTTACACCTTTTTTAACAAAAGGAGCATAAAGATTGATAATTTCATATTGAAAACAATATTAGTTTTTTTTACTTACTCTCTCCCTCCCTAACTTCTTAAACATTTAAATCTTGCATAGAACATATACAGGAATGGCAATGTTACAGAAGAAGTTGTATTGGAAAGTATCCATGGACACATGTGCATTTAGAAGTGAATTAAATTGAGAACTAAAATTTACAGCAGTAGATAAGGATCATATGAATGTGGATTTATTTGTAGATAATGACTGATGATATAAAAAGACTAGCATATTATTTTATTAAAACTCAAATGAATTCAGTAGAAATGATAACAGCTACAGACTTAGAATTTTGAGTACTTCCAAATGATATTCATGATACTATGAGTCTACAAGTTTCACAGAAGAAAATATTTTTACTATTGATTGTGTCTACAAACTGCCATTGTAGACACAATTTAAAATCAAGTGGATGTGATTGGTGACATTAAATCCTCTTGAATTTTGTATAGAAATTTGAAATGAGTGATGTGTAACAAATACATATCTAAATATGTAATAAATCCAAGAAAGTTTGAAATAATCCAAAACTCCAGAGATTTTAAATTGAAACATAGAACAGAAGATTCTCAAAATGTACAGATAGGTTCAATAATTTAAGTACCATTCTGCAATACTGGTGGTAATACAAATGTATTAAAAACTTCAATTAAATGTTCAAGGAAATATTGACGAGGAGTTAGGGCAGTGTAAATTAATCAATTGGAACATAAAAAAATGAAATAAATATTACTAAAATATAAATATTACTAAAAACAATAAAACATGAATCAACAGTTGATGAATGATGACTGGAAGAAACGAAAATATATTGTGAAGCACAGAAAGAAATACATCATAGGAAACATCAATCATGGTTCTCAAAAATTTCATGTTAAAAGGAAGAGGGTTATACATTGGGATCTTAAAATTTTCAGTCGCCTATAAAAAAAAAAGTTTAAGATGGAATAATTCTTATTATGTACAATAATGTTTGAAATTTATCATCTGCCTTTAAACTTAATTGCATACATTTTTTCATAAACAAATTATAAAATGTTATTACATATTTATGTTTGTTAAATATGTCAGTTTACATATTTATTTTAGTAGAAAATTTCATACATTCACACACACAAATAAGGGGGACAAAAAACCCCATTTTTCACATAACATATAAAAAAGTTACAAAAAATCATTAAAAATTGAATATACCTTCAAGTGGCTTTATAATTTGTAGTTTTTCTGGAAACTGATATCGTCGGATTGTGCGTCCATACAGAGTTTTTCTGAGATTTCCAGACCAGGAATCTCCCGAAGCTTTAGCAAGTTCAGTATTTAACTCTGTAGCTGTACCGAAACCACTGCTAAAAGAATGCAATCCAACATCTAATTTGTTTGGCCGCACTCTCTCAGTTTTGCCATCAACAAATCTAATAAAATAGAAATCATTTAATAAAATAGATACAAAAGATTACTTGTAACAAAAATAAATAAATAAATTAGAATACGACTAAAATGTAAGGATACTTTAAAAATTAATAGAAGGGAAAATAAAGGTATGTTGTAAGTTTTTAAAATCAAAAGTTTCAAAATCTAATTAAAAAATTAAGATAGCTCTGAAACAGTAATAAAAGTTAAGGAAATGCATTACATTTTAAGAAGTATAGCTATTTAGTTTTTTAAGTTAGTAATAATTCTCAATAGCTACATAAAAATTCCATTCATACATAAAATTCAGAATAATTTTATCAAAATTTACAGGGGAATTATTCTTGTACTTTTGAATGAGTTATTTATACAGAGATAATTTTAAATGAAACAAATTGTATTGCCAACTAATGTCATAAATATTACTTTTATTGGCTAATTAAATATAATGATGCAGACATTTAAGAGTAAAAAACTTTAAGTCTCTTTAAGATGACAAATTTTTTATGCTCTTCAGAATTTTTTTGTATCCGACTTAAACAGAACTGGAAAGAAAATAATCGACAGATGACTGAAACTTTTAGAAGAAGATGTTTTGAAGCAGATGTAATCGTTTCATTATTACGAACAATTTTAAAAAATGGAAACATAAACAAAATATAATAAAATACATTTTAAAAAACACTTACGTATCAGGATTTTCATCATCAGTACTATAACTTTCAGCATAAGCTGATTCACAATCTGAAGCTAGATCATTGAATCCTGATGACAAAGATGATAGTTGACTGAGGGATGAGAAACAAGTAGATGTTAAACTTGGACGATTTCCAGCACCACTCATTGTATAATGTGAATGGGAAGAACTAAAGCGATGACGTGCTGGTACACCATGATTAGCATACCGAACAGTATTAAAGACTTTACGACTGTGAGACCTACATAAGACAAAAATGGAAATTTAAAAAAATAGATAATAAGCCTTTAAAAAAATAGATAATAAGATAAGAATTCACATATAAATAAACAAAATATTCTAAAATAAAGATAATGTATCCTGAAAGGAGCTAATAAATCAAATCTAAGTAAAAAGCCAATTCAACAGCCTTTAAAAAATTCATTTGTAACTTATTTTAAACTTAAAATCACAAAAGTTTAAACAATAAAAATGAATTTAAAGCATAACTAAAGTATAAGCCAAAAAATAAAATAAAATATATATATATATATATCATAATAGGATATTTTATTCAAATTTCTCTTTCTGTTTGAGTAAGACACTTTTAAAAAATATACATAAGCAATGCTTGGTTCAATAAGATTGCAAATACTTTTGATAACAATGTTAAATACAAAATTAAAAAAGGAGCTTGAGTTCACAGGAAATTAAAAAGAATAGATAATTTGTTACAATACAAACACTATAAAAATATCAGTAGGTATTTCCCTGAGTAGTGGAAAAACATTTTATAAAAACTAATGCATTAGAAAATATATTTAAATATAACTTCAAATTATTTTTAGTAAATACATACGGCCTTTCATCAGATGAATATCCATCACTGTCTCTTCCACCCAAAGATTGCTCCAATTCATTAGCAAGAGAATCAGGATTAATATAAGGGCTGTACATTCCAAAATTTTGCCAAGTATTTGCACTAGGCAAACGATTTCTTTGAGCTTGTTTAGCTTCAGCTTGAAGTTCTTGAAATGCTGCCATAAGCTCTCCATATTTTTCCTTCATATCTATAAGCTCTTCTGAGAGTTCATGCTGGCATTCTTCAGCAATTTCTAACTTACTCATCAAACATTCATTGTCAGCAGTTATCTGTAATAATAAAAATATCAGTACTCAAGCAAGAATGGTGGTTATAGTGGCAACATCTCAGGTGGGAAGAACATACAATCAATATATTTTTTTTCGTAAACCCAAACTGTTGAGTTGAGTTGCGTAGACATAGCAATTTTACTTTAACTGAACTGCTTAGTTGTTAAGGCTTGCACATGTAATGGATACAGTAAAATCCGGCATAAAATGCATACCTATACTATTTAAACAATTATATGTGAGTGTCAGTTAACAACTATGGCCATAGAGTTAAGCATAAATTGTCTTAAATTACTTCTTCAATAGTTCAATCAAAAAATGATAGAATGATTTTTTTTTCTTTTTGTCTCAAGCCAGTTGTATGTACACCTCCATTTGGTCTGACTAACTTAGCCTTAAACAATTAAATATTAATTGTAGGTTGTTCCTTAAATAAATGTCATGATGTACAGGTTGCTATGAAAGTTTTATACACATATAACTTTGGTACTATGCCATCAACCAATTTTGTTCAGTAAAAAAACGTAGGCAAATGCTGCAGTATATCAATAATAAACCATTTCTGTGCATGTTGAAACACAATATTAATCCCACTTGCAGGAAAAAATAATATAATATTGTTTATAATTTAACACTCTTTTTCTTGTACTTTATATTTTAAAAAATGATTAAAATTTGGGATCTTCCTTCTAAAGGGAATGTAGAGAGAAAGAGTATAGTGTTTCCCAAAATACCACCTAAAACATAAGTTCCAGAATGACTTGAGTTTTAGCAAACAAGAAACATTGTGGAACAGCATAAACAGCACTTCATTTTGTACTTATGCTAATTAACGTGGTGTCATCTGCACGAAGAAGAATCATTGTCAGTTCGAATGCACTTACGATACTTTGGTCGCATGTTTAATGAATTGATATTAGATCTTCTATTTATTTTAAGTGTATGTTTTTTTTCTTTATAAAACAGTATTTGATTCTTCTCAATCTTCACCAATCTATTTGTTAATAGGCTAACATGGAAGGAATACGATCAAAAATTAGTTTTTGAGCAAGCGAGAATAATGACAGCATTTGGTGACTTTTTCAGATTTGGCAATGTCTTTAGATTCAGTGAAATTGGACAATGAAATAATACATAAATACAAAATGTCTTTTTAAAAAAGAATTTCCTCATTAAAAGCAGAAAAGACTGATTGACTGTTTATTTATGTCATGTCTAGATGCAAGATGGGGTTTACTGACAACTCAACTTTTTATGTTGAATGATGGTTAAGTGCTGAGGAGCTGGATCTCATTCATAACTTCTGTAATATGGGAATTTTCCATAACACATTTTAAGTTCAAAATCCCCACAATATAGTAGGTCTTTAAAGGAACCAGAATCAGAATGTTTGGTTTAACTGGAACAATGTCAAGCAAGAACCGTAAGCACTCAACTACCATAATCATAGTAGAAGGAATTAACTGCTGAATTGATATTGATTCATAGGAAATGATTATTCCAACCAATAATTGTGGTTCTGAATTACCTACACATATTTGCTACGAGTTTTGAATATTTCACTAGAATATTTAAATTTTTACAGCTTCTTAACCATAAGCCATTAAGACAACTGCAACTGGGAGTAAATACAAATTACTGTTTGATCTGTAAGTTCTACAGATTGGTAACATAGGGGGCTTTTAGTCGATCAAGCAAATGTAGTGAGTCATTAGAATTGCCTTTATTATGGTTGTGATTATTTTATTAGTATTTTTGTAACACCCAAACTTAAACATTTTATTCACTTCTAGAAGATGCTGGTCATTGTGTAATACACTAACACAATTATTATGTTATATAATATTGCAGACTATATGAAAAGATCACAAAATTCTGAATGTCGGGTTACAAGGAGAATAAACTGAGTTAGTATTTAAATCACAGTTACAAACTTAGTAAAAATTTTGAAATTGAATAGGACTTAACCTTATTTCTCACATATTTTTGTAGGAATCTGGATTCAAAATCATTGGTTTACTAGCAAAAATTCACATTTCAAAATAGAAAGGGAAATACAGCTTTTTCTTCCTATTTCTTATTCAAGGGATTAAAATAATTTAATCATTTTTGCACATTTTAAAACCATTACAGTTTGTCTAAATTATAATTTAAATTTACTTAACAAAAATTTTAATTTAATTTCAACAACATTAATTATAATATATATTTCTTACATCTCTAAGTTTTCGTTGAAGATCAACAATTTGGGAGAGGAGCTGTGTAATTTCCTCTTGTTGCCTAATACTGTCTTCACTTTTCCTACCCACTTCTTCTTGTAAGAGTGTCAGTTGTTTATTTGCTTCAGCTAAAATTTAACAATAATTAGTATAAGCATTTGAATTTAGAAACTTCATTAAAAACATAGCATAATTCATTGGATACAAACTTTGAATTTTAAATTGTTTCAACTTACTCAGCTGCCTCACAACATCTGTTATAAGCTGCATTTCTTTCTTTTCTTCTTCTTCAATATCTGCTGAGCGACACACAGCCTAAAATAAATTTTTCACATTTAATAAATAAAACATAATGAAACTATGACAACAAATAACAATAAACAGTAAATAAAATAATTTCAAATGGAAAGTCTTACTTCAGCTCGAAGCTGTGTATTCTCTTCTTGTAAACAACTAATTTTTTTGTTGAGAGTATCCCAGCTAACCGAAAATCCTCTCTCTCTGCTAGAGATAGTACATATAAAACAAATTAGTTATTAAATTAAATATTTAATAAGAGAGTTAGTATTCATTTTCTACTTTTTTCTAGAAAGTACATTAAAATTTAGTTATATGATTTCAATTTTTTGATAAAATAAGAAGTTGTTAATTTCAAATGCATGAGCAAAGGGGAGGGACTTACATGGGTGAACTGGTATCAGAATCGGTGTCCAGATCCTGGGCATATATTTGCAGTAAGCCATTTTTCACAGATAAGTCATGCTTCAATTGAGTTATCTAATAAGAAAAGAAATCACAGAACAAAATTCTTTTAGAAAAAGAATACTTAAAAAATTTTTTTGAAAAATTAAAAATATAAAACAGCAATTATATAATATATTTATAGAATTTTTTTCCCCATAGACAGAGTTTTTAAACCTTTAATGGTGACCTAGTACATTCCCCAGCAGCTAGATCTGCAAAGGTTAAAATGCCAATGCACCCATAAAATTAATGACACAGTAAAAACTCAAGCTGTTACTTTTACTATTGAAAATTTTTGTTAACATTAACATTTAACACAAAAAGAAAACTTGGAGCATCTCTACAGCTTCATTTACACTTAACTTCACTAAATTAAAATCATCTGACATATAATACTTCTCTAAGAAATAATAAATTAAGTTAAAAGCATCTATTTTATTCCATATTTTAGAATTACTCGCTACTCAACTTTGAATAACTTTATAAGAAGCTGTTCAAACAATCAAATTAAGGATCTCACAGAGCAAAAAATTAAACAATTAGTTAATAAATTGTATTTAACATTATATCTTTCAACTTGAATAGCTTTTATATTTTGCAATTTATTTACTCTTAAATATAACTTGATTGCATACATCTATATTAATTTTTCTCATATTTTAATACATAAGTATTATTTTACACTTTGATTAATAAAACAATGTTTTTTCTTTTAAAAATCTCATCCAATATACAAAAGAGTTTATGTGCATCAGAAGTAACAGCATAAAAAATAAAAATAAAATACAAAAAAACATAACATTTATAAATTTAAAATGTCAAATTATCAAATTTTCAAAATATGTCTAAAAAATTGTTAAATATATAGAGGGAAAAAAATTATGATTAAAGAAATATTAGGAAAAAATATACATTTATAAAAAGCAAATAATAACACATACCACTTCACTCGAAGTACTTAATTCTAGTTCCAATTGATCATTTCTAACACGTAAATCTTTATTTTGATCCAATAAAGACTGTCCAATACGAGCAGCAAGTTCTAGATCACGTTCTTTCTATGAAATAAATCAATGTTTAAAAAAAAAGGAAAGAAAAAAGATATTGCTAACAAACTTTAATATATAAAACTTATTTTTTTAGAATAGCTCAGTATGTAAATGGGAAAAAATTGGAAGCATTGGTGCATTTTCCAAGTATTAAGCTGGTCTCAAAAAATTTTCAATATCAAACTTAACAAAATAATATTAAACTAAATACTAAACAATATTCAAAAAATAACCAATAAAAAAGGATGAAAAATAATTTCTTTAATTAGAAAAACTATACCAAACTTCTTGTTTCAATGCATTTGTTTACATGGTTTTTCACGCTGGGCTACATGCTGCATTGAAAAAATGGATTCATTCTAAGGATTAGTCAGTAAGAACAAGTTTTGCTACTTGTCAGTGGCGTAATGTACATCCTCGCAAATCCTCACATTGGCGGGGGGCTCCAAAGTTGACTGACTCCAGCACGTGATTCGGGTTTGGGGCCCAAAACCCGAGCTTCTGTGCAGGGGGCCCTAATAGCCCCTCTCTGTTATGCCACGTTACCTGATACCATACCATCTGATAACGGCTAAACTTATATTAGTCAATTAGTTATGCGCGGAAAACTTGGTTTTTAACCCTAGTCCTCAAGCAGATATTACACTGGAATATGCATAGTTAGATGAAATTAACATCTCCAAATAAATATTTGTGTTGCCCTAAAATCAACTTTTGATCATTTTGTTTAAAACTTTAAAATATCACGAACAAAAAAATACATTGACAACAAAAAATGATAAGAATTCCTACATGAAACTACATCAAGATGCATGGGAAATAACGACTATTTTAATTATTTTAAAAGGAATTATTTTACAAATGTAAAATGGCTAAATGTCTGTAAAGTAAGGAAGGGGGGGGGGGGAAGAAACTTGTAATTTTTGAAGCACACACATACATATCTATACAATAACATTTTATCTATATAAATGTATATTTGCCCCATGGTATTACAACGCAAAATTCGATATGAAAAACTCAAAGACATTTATTTACTATACCAAAGTTGAAAGTTTTTGGAATCTGATTTTTAGTTTAATGAGCAGTTCAAATCAGCCGTTTTGCAACATAAACATAAATAACAAAGAAACAATGAAATGTGCAACTGATATATTTTTTAATCAAAGTTCCCTTTCAAGCAATTTTGATAATCCCAAAAATGAATCTTAAAAAATACTGAGTCTGAACTTTTTCATGCCAATAATGCTCAATGAAATGAATAACATTGAAAAAGTGTCTCAACTTTCCATTGTTATAAGGTATTTCAGAATTAGAGAAGCCGTAGAAAGATTTTTAGAAGTAAAGATATTAATGATCTTTCCATCACAGTATTGAATGAACTTGTGCTCAAATGTAAAAAACTTGTAGGTACACCGCATAAACACAACTGCAATACTGTCTGAACATCAAAGTAAATTATCCGTGAAAGAAAAAAAATAACCCCAGATATGTTTTATTTATTCATTATAAGGCTCCCAAAATAAACGTGTGTTATCTAAGGCAATGTATTTCAAAACAAAATGCAATATCTTTTTTTAAAGCTTTAAGAGGCTTTAATACACTTTTTTTCTGTAACTATTAAAATAAATTGTATTAACCAATTTTAAAGTTATGCAGAATTATAATTTGGAAGTGGATCACAATTTTAAGATTACAAACATTGTTTAAGAGAATAAATCATAACTAATCCTTTAATACATAACCGAAAAAACAAAACAAAAAAAGGATTCAAAATTAATAGTTGTTAGCCCTTTGCATTAACCATCACATAAATGCCAGCAAGTGTAGCAGAATGTTTTCTCTTTCACCCCTGGCAGTCACACATTTGTGTCAGTAACTTGGAACACTTAAAATTCTAAAAATTTTGGTCAAAAGATGACAATGCAGATTTGAGATACATGTAGATTCGTACAACTACTCAATGACAGAAACATAACTCACATGGATTTTGATTACATAAAATAAGGGGAAAGAAATGTTTCCAAATGGCATGTTTTATGACTCTTATTAGCATGTGGTATCTGTTTATAGTAAGTAGAAGAGTTTTATTTTTGCTAAAGCATTGAGTATTTGGGTTTGCAGTCCAGTTTTTTTAATGGATAATTAGATCTTGCAGACAAAATTTTCAGAGTCGAAAATGTCTAACTGAACTTGAAAATAGCAGAAATGATGTAAAATATTACAGATTGATTTTGAAAGTAGTGATTGCAACATTATAATATATTCTGTGATTGTTCTGTTCATAAAGAATCTAACGAGTCCAATAATCTGGACATTTCAGGTATCTGCATGCCAAGTACATCGAAAGAAAATACTTCTCCATGGTCCTCTACAATAGAAAATTTAGCTTTTGTTTGCACACATTTCCATAAAAAATCTCCAAAATAGCAAATGAGTTATTTCAAGGATTGTATTGTGTGTGGATCCCTTTTTTAAAATTTTTCATACTAAAAGAGAATTTTAAGTAACATATGCAGTTTTCATATGCATAATATTAAAATTATTAAATGGTACGCTAATACTAAACATAGAATGTGTAAAAAATGTATTTAATCAAAAAATAACTTGGTAAAATCCGGCGTATAACGCGCACCTACACTTTCAAGCTAAATTTTTAATTTTGTATGGTTAAGGTATAATCGTACCCCTTTTTTAAAAAGAAATCTGAAATATTTAAAATACATTGTTTTTTTGTTTTGAAGTAATTTATTCAAAGGGATTATCCCAGACTTTTGAAAAAATAGCATACTTCTAGAACTACAACTATTCTTGTTCACAAGGCAAGTTGTTTCTTTTAAATAAACAGTGTATCGATACATCAGTAAGTAAATTTTTTTTTTATGTCCAACCTTTTGTTATTTTTTAAAACTATGGTTTTATACCCAGCGTTTTACGCACCCCAATTTTCGATCTTATTTTTTGTGTTCAAAGTGCGCGTTATACGCCAGATTTTACGATAAGTAAATAAAGTATGTAATGACAAAAAATAAACCATGTTTTAATATATTCTATAAAGCATTACTAACAAACATATTCATATTTCAGCATTTTCATAGATTTAGACTCGACAGAAAAAGTCCTCTATTGTGAGTGATACTCGCAAAAGAAACCACTGATATCAGTAATAAGCATGTATTTATGCTTTTTATACTATTGTTGTTGCTAATGCCACTTGTGTCTGGCAATGTCAGATTGAGGCCCACGAAATTCATTGCAGCAGCAGGCTAGATGTATACTAGTCATTAGCCATAGCTTTGAGCACCATACGGTGACAGTACTTTCTTCCCTTCCACCAATTTCACGAGAGAACTTGTGGCGACATCTTGACATCTATCTTTAGAATACTCCCCATGCCCCAAAGGCACTATACATTTACACACATTTATTCCTTCTTCGGAATTCGATCCCATGTCCTATGGCACAGCAATCAGCATTACTGACCACTACACCAGATGGGTGATATAACCCTTTTATACTAATAGGGTTAAAGAATATTTCCTTTGTAAATATTTTGAAAGTGTTATTTTTGTTGGTGAGATCATTCAAAAGTTAGCGATGTAATAAATATATGTGACAATATTGGAAAAACTTAATGAGGTCAATGAGCTAACTATATAATAGCAACAAACAGGTTTTCATGAAAGCTTAAATAATAAAATATTTATGAATTCACAACAAAATTATTTAACACTTTCATACACCAAAAGGAGTCAAACTTTAATAGCATAAATGAATTGTATTTCTTCATAAATTCTTAATTAAGAAATCCAGAATTAAGCAAAGTTATACATCTAACTTAAAATTGTCTCTGGATGGTTTATTCAATTCTCACAAGGAAAACTTACTGTATCATAATCTGTGGACATTATACAGAACTTTCAAGCAAAACTGTCTGAAATAATGATGTTTTGAAAAGAAATTGAATTAGCTTAGAAGCCTATTTGAAAACTTGATACAATATGTTGTCTTTCTTCCTTCCTAAGTGGCATGACAGCCCAGAGTGGGCCTTGGCCTTCTCAAGAAGCCTTTTCCAGGACAGCCTTCTTCCTGCTAGTGTTCTCCAATTCCTAGTTCTCAAAACTAGGAGATCGTTTTCTAGGCCATCAACTTACCTAAGATTTGGTCTGCCCTTTCTGTACCAATTGGTTGAGCATTGAAGACTTTTTTAGTGGTGCAGTCTTCATTCATTCTGATAACGTGACCTGCCCATTTAGTTCGTTGTATTTTGATGAAGTTAACTATGTTGTCTTGCTTTCACAATATAAATAAGCATAGCATTGATCATATATTTTTTTCAGTACTAAAGCAAATTCAGATATTCAGAGAAAAGTGAAATTATTCCAAATGCTTTGCTTCTTTTGAGAAAATTCTTCTCAATAGCTTCAAATTAGAAACTGATATATATTTGGTGGCAGTTGAGATATGAATAAAATATCTAATATGTGATATTATGTTTTATACTTCTTTTACAAGTTATTTTTTCCAACATACTACTATAATTGAGGTTGCAAAATTGGCTACCAAACCCTTGTAAAACATTTTAAAAAACAAAGTTGGGAAGAAATTAAAATGTTAATAAAAAATAAAAAAATTTTATTAATTATTAAATTATACACAGATTTATAAAAAATTATTTAATAACACAAATCTTAAGTATATAATGCAGATTTAAATAGAAAAACTAAGATAAATAATACATAATTTTAAAAACTAAATTTTAACATTACATAAAACACTGTTTTTAATAATTAAAACACAGTCTGTATTTGTATCAAGTTATATACAATCAGCCTGTTTTTAATTATTAATCCCATAGTTTTTAATTAAATAAGAACCAACTTTATTATAAAAAAAATTAAAATATTTTTCAGATATGTTTTATTTATATAAAAAATTCTGCAATAAAAATTCATATTTATAAGGGAAAAGGCATTTTTAAAGATTTTCTAATCTATATTTTGCCTTGTACTCATGTGTAACCAATTTTAAATGCATTTTTTAAAACATAACTTTAAAAGTTTTTTTTACACTGGCAAAATACCATATTATACAAATTGTTTAAAAAAATTAATATACTTACTTCTTCCAATAATCGAGTTACTGCATCAATGTCATTATACGTCTTTGTCATCTGGCTGAGACGATCAGCACATAAAACTAACAAAATAAAAAATAGCAATGTTTCAAAATTAAAAATTTAACGCTTGTTTTTCATTTCTTTGCATATTTCAAATGAATGAATTATGGTTGTAATTCAAGATATTTTTTTCCTAGGTGATCAATTAATTAAAAATCATAATTGAAAAATTTCAGAAAGAAAATATAAATTATTAACTAATAATTTGTTTAACAAGGTATGTATCAATTGTATGTATTGTAATGCCAAACAAGGCAATATATAAAAAAACCCACAAAATTCTGTTCCATCATTGCATTTGGAGTGAATGTGTATCTTATTGGAAAATTTTGCCAATATTTGTATTGGAAGCAACTCGAAAAAGCAGTTAATAAACCAAGGTCTCTGATAAATATAACAATTTTTCTAACAGAACACTAAAGTTTTAACAATAGTTGTTCATGTTACATACATAGAAAATAAAAAAATAAAATGAGAAAAAAAATGCAGTGAATGCTTACACAGAAATTTCAGCCTTCATTTCGGAAGCAAATGTTAATTAACTTACAAAAAAGATACATGCCAAATATATGAAACAATGCTAGCATCATTATGAATGCAACTACATCAAGAAAAATTTATTATTTCAGTATGAATTATTTTCATTTTCTTTGCTTGAATCACAAGAAATTTTCTTTTTTATAAAAAGAATAGTTCAAAATTAAAAATACATATTTGTCAGTGTCTTATTACTATGACAGGTTTAAGATAAGCATAATTATAATTAAGTATACAAATCAATACTTTCGTAATACATTGCCTTATTTCAAACTTAAAACAATATTCGGTACTTATGTGTTGTACTGTCGACCCATTCGCAAAATGAAAAGACGTTGAAAAATGCTCTGTTACGTAGCCAATAATGGAAAGCTATTCCTACACTTGTACAAACACAATCACTTATACAATAATCTTGCTATGCATACAGGGTTGATGACAGCATTAGGTGATGTCTTTTGATTTTGCAAAACTAGCTGACAGTAGATAATACATAAATACCCAATATTTAATACAATTCAATACTTCAAAAGAGATTTAGGTTTATGAAGTATCATTTTTAATGAACCTTTTACGTTTCTGTATTTAAATTCTGAAAAGCCAATATTATAAACAATTACAAAAATTATTCTCCCATTATGTCATAAAACAAATAATTTAAAAGGAAGTTAGTATGTCCATCTAATACTGTTCAAATGAATTTAATACCACGTAAGTATGAAGTAAAGTAAAGAAACATATTGAAATTCTGTAAATCATGGTTACCAAAATATTTAAGAGTTTCTTCAACAACTTCAGGACTAAGAGGAATATCTGTATCTGGACTTAAAACTGGAGTTCGGATATACCAATCTTCGTTTTCGTAGCCTAAGAAATAAAAATAACACTATCAAAATTCATTCAGTAAACACACACAAAAATGAGTATAAATTTATCAAACAGACTTTTAATGAGTATATGCGTAAATTATAAGTATTGAGGTCCATTTTAGGTTAAATTTATAAACTGGACCTATTTACTTGCCCACTTGAATTTTAAATCATGATCAATTTTTATCTTTGCAACAATAATTTATTAATGAATCAATGTGATTAAAAAATATTACTAAAGTTAAAAACATTGCATTGTGCAATATTCTATATTATCTTACATCATCATCATGCATTATACAAATATAAACTATACATGTCAGAAGTCTTTTAATATTTAATTTTTCATAGAATGAAATTCTTATTTTTGTGAGGTACGTGGTAAAATTTGATTTTGATGCACACCTTAGTAACGTTTTAATATAACTTTGCCAAATTGTTACAACATGACACAAGATGGCATCTTAAAATCAATGATGGAACTGTAATTGATATAAAGAACAAAACGTGAAATCAAGTTTAGCAAAAGAGTTCAATGAAAGGAACAAAAATAAAGGGAAAACATCGAAAGAGCATCGTGCAAAATTTCTCCTTTCTAACAACTGCAGTTAAGTTTCAGTTAACAGTTAAGTTGTCCATTGTTTTACCAATATAAAACCTATTAAAAATTATAAATCTTATCCTTCTTTCTGATAATTTTAGTTTAGGGGAAAGGGAGGGGTAAGCAGAGCAAAGGATTTATTTTTTCCTTCTTTTGAACAAAAATTCCAGTTTAGAAAAGAATAATCAAAATGAATGAAGACACCGAGTTTCTCTGGATGAAAAAAAAAAGATTTAATTTTCCACTGTAAAATGGCCAATACCAAAAATTATAATTGTCATTTTTGTAAAAGATATTTATTGTCAAGGGGCACCCTAAAATAGAATCCAGCCAGATATGTTTTCTATTCAACGTTTGTCACCTTTTTTAAGCTTCTATGAACTCTGCAGCATTTTATTTGGTCAGAAAAACTACTTTTAAGAATATACATATTTTTATGAATATAATACAACATATGCCAAAGAATAATTTTCTATTCCACTGAAAAAAACAGTTTCAAATATTCAGATATTTTTTTAAATAAATGTTGATTAAGGTGACATGGAACCAAGAAAATCATGAAACAATTTATACATATATTATTGGCTTATATGATACCTTGAATCATTTTAAACATTGCCAAATTTTCAAAGCTTTATCTGCATTTTTTTACTATGTCATGAAACAATTTTTGATGCTGGACAGCAGACTAAACAAAACTGCCATGACCACTTTTCAGATTTTCTGCTAGACGACTGGGTAGCATAGTTGGCTTGTCGCTGGCCTTCTGCACCTAAGGTTACGGGTTCGACCCCAGTCGGTGGATTTTTGACAGTGTCTATGTAGTATAATTATACGGCATGTAAATAATCCCTTGGAGTGCCTGTTTGGCTTGGGTGCCCTTGGCGAAATTCAATTTCTAAGTTCAATTTCGCATCGTCGAAGCTCAGGTGCCTCTCTCTGGGGAAGAAACTGGGTGTGAAAATTGCTTGTGGCAATTGGTATTGACTATATGGTGTCGAAATAAAAAAATAACTGATACCAGGTCCTGGGGGAATGAACTAGGTCTGCAAAGGTAAAAAATACCAATACAAAGCCCCATTAGAGGGGGGAAGCTTATCTGCTAGAAAAGTACCCGATAAAAAAAATGAATTAATTATTTTTCTACAGCGGCAAATGAGACTAACGTATGTAGAATTACATATGCAGTAACAAATCATTTGAAGAAAGAATAGTGCAATTCATGCAAAAATTCTAGTTCGTGTATTGTTTATTGAAGAGCAAATGGATTTGGTCAAGATTTAAAAGTTGTGCAAGCTTGTTATGATATTATTATGAATGAAATTAAAACTTTAATACGGATTCTCCCAAAGCACAAACACTAAATTTCATTTTGATAGTTAAAAATTTAATTTGCAAGAATTGCAAAACTCTCCCATTTTTACATATTTGTTTTTGGTGACATATATATATATATCCTATGTATGTGAAATCCAACACAATTATTATTAAAATATTTTAAGATATTTATTTAAACAAATGCACAGATACAGTTCTTCAATTTTGATACATTTTACTTATAAATTGTTATTTGACATTGCTTTCATTCGTGTACAATATTTAACATTCACAGATTTTTAAAATCATGGAAATAAAAAAATAAAAAGGTATACACTCACATATTTAGTACATGTTGTGCATTATTTAAGTTGTAAAACTGAGCATGGAACTAGCTTTGAGGTGTGTGTATTTATTTTATAATTATTAAGGTAAAGTTTTATGAAATATTGATCTTTCATTTCTTTTTTCTATATATTCATTATGCCAGTAATGTAATTTCTTATGGTAAGGAGTTTTAAATAAGCTAATTAACATTTCATAAAGTTTCAGACTTTTCGATGATTATATCATGCTATTCATGGAAAGAAAACTTCAAACTGTTATTTCTCCATGTTGAATTTTTGATCTTATACTATCATTCAAAAACCCTAAGACTTTTTTGATAATTGAAGAAGGTGTGAAATTTTTTATAAATGTTCTAAAATGTATGCTTTGTAAAACTGAGTATGGGATTAACTCTAAGATACATAGTAAGTTTTTTAAAAAATTACTAAATCAAAATTATTGCTTTTTCAAGAATTTTTGCATGTTTTACAATGAAAAAATTAATATAAAATTAATGAGCAGCTGCATAAAAAAACCACACACAGATTTATATAGTATATTATTAGGTACTTCAAAAAAAAATTTAGAAAGCCTTAGGGGTTTAAAAAAATGTTAAAAAAAAAAACAACTTTAAATTTTACAAACATTTTGCAATAAATTTGAAATTCTTTATATGAAATTAGTACTTAATAATGACCTTTATTAAATACAATTAAAACCAAATTGCAAAAATTAAAAATAAAAAAAAATTGTAAAGATGGTACCCAGTTGCCGTGAAGAAAAGAAAAATTTGAACCAGAGTTTTTTCATTTGAAGGGTTTTATTTGCAATGGAAAAATAAACTTTTTTCTTTTTTACTATCTTTAAAACATTTTTCAGCTTTACACATGAACTTTTTCTAGTAGTTATGCATTTGAAAAAGAAAATGAATCTCAATATGCTTTTTTGTTATGTAAAGAGACAAACTGAAAATCAAGTACTATCTTCATAAACATATCTAAAACAACTATTATTATACTTACCACCAAATTCTGTTAAAGTATCAGCTCTAAGCTTATAATGTGGAATGTGCTCTTCTATTAAACTAACTAATTCAACTTCAGCATTGTCTGCTCTACAACAAATATCTGAAATAGAAATTTTTAAAAAGATTAAATATAAAAGAAAAAATTATAACATTGTTTTAAATTTCTTTATAGATAGAAAAATATTAATGAAAAAAACCAAATAAATAATACAAGTAAAATTTGTATTACATTTCTTTGAAATAGTATTCCTTGTTTTTAAAACAGTCAGTAAGTTTATTTTTTGAAAAGGGGGGGAAATGGGTTTTTTTTACATTAAATGAATTACAGTAAAAATTGAATCACATAATACAATGTAAAGTAAAGATGAACTTTTTTTATACCTCATAAATGTTATATAAAACTATAACACATTAGTTTAAATAAGAAAATTCCTTTATTTACAATAAGAACTTGATACATTATGATTACTTATCAGTACACAAAAATTTATTTATGTCAACACTGTTAGAAAACTAGTAACTATTAAATGCAATTACATTTCAGAAATCATAATTCTCACAGGAATATATATCTCAGTCAGGTTAATAATACTAAACATTACACAAACATAAGGCAGAAGAAAAAACATTTACTGTAAAATCCGGCGTATAACGCGCTCTTTGAACACAAAAAATGAGATCGAAATATAAGGGTGCACGTTACACACCGAGTATAAAAACAATAGCTTTAAAAATAACAAAAGAGATGAGCATAAAAAAAATCCTTACTTTTACACATATCGAAATACTGTTTATTTAAAAGAAATGATATATCTTATGAACTAAAAGCGTTCTAGTTCTAGAAATATACTATTATTTCAAAAGTCTGGCATAATATCTAAAATAAATGACTTCAAAACAAATTGTATACTAAAATTTCAGACTTCTTCTTAAAAAGCGAGGTGCACGTTATACGCGAGATTTTACAGTATATTCTATAGTTTAATTTCTAACTTATTACAAATACTGTTTAGAGATGCAATTAAATGCTTTAATCAAACAAACAGCCGTGAGTAATATTCATGTGTTCTCATGTTAATTGCAATTTTGTTTCAGAAATTAAAATCAATATTTTAAAATTTGTCTTTTTCTTTGAACAAAAGTAAAGTTGTACAGCCTTAATTAAAATTCTAGACAATAGACAATTTAAACTATAACTCATTAATGTGTATAGCATACAATAAAATAACCCTTAAATTAATGCAGTAACACTATCTTAAACAAAATAATATAAATTAATATTAACACATAATTAAAATGTATGATCCATTAAGTGTCAAAACAAGGTACAATTTTTTTATATCATTTCTTTACCATAAATGAGTAGTACAATAAAAAATTTAGTCACCATAAGAAATAGCGAGATTGCGTTACTTACAAACTCAATCTTTCCATTTATTAGATATTTAAATACATAAAATTTTTCAATTTAGAAGGAAAATCAAAGCCTTTTACACTTAATACATCAAACAAGTAAATAATTAGATAGAAAATTATCCAATTCTATGAACAATAACAGATATAATAAGTACCATTGTTTCATCAAATCAACAGTCATAACATAATAGATAAAAAGTTATCATTTGTTTTTACTGCACATAAGGAGAAAAAGTTTTACTTTTCTTAAACATTAAAATGACATGTACCAGTATGAGTGAAAACATTAATAAGTTTTTATCAGTATTTGATATTTTTGCATGAAAATATGCAAGCTCAAAGTACAATAAACAAAAGAAAATGTACTGGAAGGATAGAATAGCTCATAAAGTGAAAAATATTTTTTAGGATAAAACTTAAATCTTTTTAAATAAAATTATACAAGTGATTAGATGTAACAGACAATAAATTAAATAGTTAAACACAAATAAAACATACAATTAGCAAGAATTTTGTACATAATTAATTTTAATACTGAAACCTCTCTCTCTCCATACATAGATTTGTAGGCAAAACCAATGAGAATAGCATACTTTTTAGAATTAAATGGAATATTTACAAGCTATTATTTCTGCAGTTTATTTCAAAAATAAATTTTTAAGTCCTTATTTTTCGACATTAAAATCAAATTACTCAAATAAAAGACAATACAATTTCAATGTAAATAAAAATATCAACATGTGTATGTATTGCATATATTTTTAAAATTAATCACTTTAAAATACAATGCTTAAATTTTTAACTCATCCAACAGTTTTGTAACAATCATAAATATAAGCCGGCAAATATATAAGCGAAGATCCTATACCTCAAGACCTTCTTCACACATTTCCATGAACTCATTGAAACATTTTGATTCCTTAATTAATTTTTTGTTTCATTTGTATACTCTTACTGTGGTCATAAGCAGTTATTCTAAAACAGAGTAAATACTTCTCAGAGGCCTGCATAAACTCACACTATAATGCAGTTATGCTCAAAAAGTATATGGTCAACACAATGCCCAACTTGTTCTCCCTCTTCTAAACTGCTTTTATTCCTTCTGCCCCTTTGGTCAATAACCTCACATTTCCTGTGGTTGGGTAAGTGAAAATATAACATAGCTATATTCAGCTACAAGAAGGCTTTTGGCAACAAACCTCATAATTTTGCACCATGGTCAAGTGCCGAGGACAACACCTGAGCAGGCACCCCCTCTCCTAACTTCCACACCACACAAATGGCAGGACGTTCGTGCCCTGACAGATTTATCATGCATTAGCCACTTGACACAGCAGGTCTGCAGAGGCATTAGACTCGGAACTCATGACACCCCAGCCACGAGTTCGTGACCTAGACCACCAGTCTAACGTTACCTCTTTCCAGTGGGTGGGAGAACCATTCATTTGGAGCTCCTCTTTAGGATGGGGGAAGAGCATTTGAATAGAAGAGTGCAAACATCTGCACTTGTTATGGCTTATCTTACTAAACTTTTATTGATAACTCATCAAAACTGAAAAGTACCTTAGTTCCTATGGTATATTAAAAAAGGGATTCAGAAATTCAGGTTAAATACATTTTCATTTTATTTCTGAAAATGACAAGAGCACATTTGTAAGTGACAATTAAGCAAGATATCCCCCCTCTTTTATTAATACTGTTAAAACTTGAATTACCGTAAAATCCAGCATATAATGCGCATCTATACTTCCAAGCTGCATTTTTTAATTTTAAGGTGCATTCACCGTATAACACGCACCCCCTTTTTTACGAAGAAACCTGAAATGTATTTGTGCATATCTCTTGTGTTCTGAAGTCATTTATTCGAGATATTATCATAAGCTTTTGAAAAAATAGTATACTTACAGAACTACAGCCCTTTAAGTTCATAAAGAATGTCATTTCTTTTAAATAAATAGTATTTTGATGTATGTAGCAGTTAGTTTTTTATGTTCATCTCATTTTTTATTTTATTTTTAAAGCTACCATTTTTATATCCGGCAAATAATGTGCACACTTAAATTTCAATCTATTTTTTTGTGCTAAAAGTGTGCGTTATACACCAAATTTTACGGGATGTATACATACATACTCTACTTGGTTAATATTTCTCCAGTATTTCATTTGATCAATTTCAACAAAATATGCAATCAATTAATTTCTTTGATCAAAAGCAAAATTATAGAAATCATAGTTTATTTAATTCTTTATATGTGTCTTTGGCTTCATCACATTTTAAACACTAAATTTTGTTTTTATTTTTTTTTTATTTTATATAAGGCTTATAAATATTTTTTTGTATAAAGTATCTTTCAAATTTTTTTTTCTAAAGAGAATTCATCAAATTTGACAACAAAAAAAAATTTCTTTAAATAATGAAAAATCCGATTTTGTATTATTTTTGTTTTATTGTGTGCAAAAATTTAAATTTTTTTAAAAAAAATTTTAAAGTACAAAAAAAGCATTTGAACAAACAGGGTAACTTCAATCTTCCCCAAACCCTGCTTAGTGACTTCTTGTAGTGGGAGGGAGTTCCTGGGCAGAATGATACACAAAGTACATCATTAGCTGTTCCTGGAATGGTTACCCTAATTGTGAGGGTCATTCCATTTCCCCAGCTAAAATTAGTATGTATAGGAACCGTAATAGGCAACAACTCTGCCATGCCTGACTTTCAACCCACAAATTCACCTCATTTAATGATTCTGAAAGATTTTCCCCTTCCTTACCTTTTAGAATCAAGAATATTTTTCTGGCATTTTTCTTAAACGTGAACACTAAGAACCTAAAATTGTAGCTGATTTGATTCTACATAGATAAAGTGCTGCTATCATGGCTTTCAATAATGGATCTTGTAACTTTGAACTAGTCAAGCAATAAACACATAATGGAACGGGGGAGGGGGTTTATAAGCATAAACTTCGAAAATAATTACTTATAATTTTTTAAGTATTGTTCTAAGTAATAAGTGGAGGGGGAAAATATAGCAGCAATTTAGCAAATTTTAAGGTAAAAAATTATCTTAAAATAAATAAAAATTTTTGGAAGGTACTAATATTAAAGTATTTTTAATGCGCATTTAAGATAGTTAAAAATATATCTTCACCGTTCTTACACTGCAAATTCTTTTAATTATCATATTATCTTGTCAATTTGCAATTAGTGGAAAGAATAATTTCATTCTCCACCAGCTATTTTAGCGCATAATAGTTAATATATAAATAGGACTTTTTCATACTTTTGCGTGTTCAAGATATAAGTCCTTATTTTTTGGTTTTTAAATATTTATTATAACAACACACAAACAATTAAATATAAATTAAAAATTACTATTTTGTGGATAGGCACACCTATTGATTTCGGGGGTTCCGTTATCGGCCAAAGTTGTTTACATATTGATTTGAATCTCCCCCATCGGTTAGGGAAGGTTCACACATATTTCCCTTTAGGGATTACTGAGAAGGACATCCTACAGAAGAACTGCTCAGTAACACCTATAACAATTTATATTAATTTTTCTTAAATTTAAATACTGTAAAATCTGGCGTATAACGCGGACTTTTAACAGAAAAAATAAGATCGAAATTTACGGGTGCGCCTTATACGCTGGGTATAAAAATAATAACTTCAAAAATAAAAAAAAAAGATGTGCATAAAAAAAAACTTAGATTTTTACAAAGATTGGAATACTTACTGTTTATTTAAAAGATATGCTATACCTTATGAACTTAAAGGATTATTTTTTTAGAAACATAGTATTTTTTCAAAATCCTGGGTTAATACCTCAAACAAAAATGACTTTAAAACATAATAGCATTTCTAAAGTACATTGCAAGTTCCTCTGTAAAAAAGGGGGTGCATGTTATACGCTGAATATACCTTAACCTTTCAACCCTTTGACGCAAGGAAAAATAAATTCACTGAATTTTTCAAAATAAAATTAATAAATGCAATGTATAGAACCTAAGAACAGAGAAAATACCTTTAAAAAGAATTACAGTACATCCCGAGGGAAGTGGTTCCATAGGAGTACCACCGCACACTTACGACATAATTCTCGGATGAATATATGATTTGGATCAGATTTGTAAGATTATTCTTTATATATTTTGTAATAAATTTACTAAAACATGCAATATTAAGTATTAGAATTAATTTTAAATGTTAAATATTACAAAATATAACTATAAGAGATTGAAATCAACTTCAATAGCCAGATTTTTCACATTGTTTCTTTATTATTAAAACATGCAATAATACTAATAAAAATTATCTTCAAAAGATTAAATGTTAGCAAATTTAATTGAAAGAGGTAAACAAAAATAATATTAAAAGAAATAGTACCAGCTCCATATCAGAACATATATTCACCATCCAAAAAATTTGACCTCTCTTCAGTATAAAAAGAACGTAAATGAGATGAGAAAAAATTTCCATTTGAGAAACACATCACCATTTTAATATAAACAAAATTCCCTCCCAAAACAATGGCAAAACCCCCATAAATTATTAGTTACTTCACTGCCTGAGTCAGAAAAAAGAAAAACAAGGGATGACTTAACAAACTTAGATGACTTATTATGAGGCAGTTCTTTTTATAATTTATCATTCTAAAAATTAGTTATGCTATGAACAGCATATGCAGTAAAAATGTACATAAATTACTTTGAATATTTATCAGTTTTTATTTGCTAAAGAAACTTTTGAAGCGTTCAAAAAGGTTTTAAAACGATCATTTTCTCACAGAAAGAAGAGTTTTTGTTAAGTGCTGACATCTAGTATCTTTTATGAAAGATAAAAAATATCTGTAGAACCATTGGTTTCATTCAAATACCACTGTGCGTTTAGAGGTATTTTTTAGGAAATGGTGGTTTCGGAGAGATACCACCACACGTTAAAGGGTTAACTGTCATGCCCGAGATAATCTTGCGCACAGCACTGGTGTTCGAAAATGTCACGCCCTAGTATTACTTAGGGTAATTTTTTTTTGAGTGCATTGTATTGTTTTACCCGAATATATATCGGGAGACGTTTATTTCGGCTTCATCTCTTTGTCAAACCCGACTGATTCTCGGGAAAAGTTAATGTGCGCTCAATTCAATAGATGGCAGCACCTTACTGAAGACTTCAAAGGTTAGAGGTTCTTTGGTTCGAAAAAGGACAATTTGTATACCCAAATAATCAAAATAACTTGACAGTTAAAGGGTTAAAATTAAAAAATGCAGCTTGAATATATAGGTGCACCGTTATATGCCGGATTTTATGGTAAATGTTATTTTATCTTTTGACTGCAAAAGCCTTTTAATTAAATAGTGGCCTGGGTCCAACCCATAAAGATAATGCCTAGATTTATCCATGTTTACTGTAATGGTAAGCATACTTCCTTAATACACAATGTTTAAGAAAATAAACAGCCTTAAAAAGTATACTTTTGATGCATAGGTTACAAAAGAGTATCTTCAATAGAAATTTATTAGAAGGAAAAGTACAGTAACACAAACACGAATGAAAATTCAACAAATGACTGCGAAATCTGAATATTGAACTGTATTTAAACTGAAACAGTATTTAACTTTCTAAAGGAAAAAAAATTAGTTACCATCATATAGTATTATTACCTTTATATAATATAGTATTACCTTTATATAATATAGTATTATTACCTTTTTATATATAGTATTATTACCTTTATAATTATTATCCTTTATTATTATCCTTTTTAATTTTAAGGTAATTTTAATTGAAATTACGATTTCATTACTATCAAACACATACAAATCAGTTAATTTGCGAAAATGACAAAGCATAAAAAAACCTGGGATAGATATTTCAAGTAATTCTTAAAATGAAGGATCAACATTTTAAATTTAATAAAACAAAGCATGATATACAAATATTTTTAAAATAATGCTATGAAAATTTCACAAAAATATTTTGATGAAAAAAGTTCTTGCTGAAAACTCTTTTCTATCGACTGATTCATGAAAACTCATGCATAATAAGATAAATTTTAAGGCATATATGTATGTACTAACATACAAGAAATCATGACTTTACAGTAAAGATGTGTTTATAAAAGATACAGTGAAATTAATTGCTCAACTTTTAGATTATATTTAGAAAAAAAAATTACACAGAAATTAATGATGAAGTTTGAAGTTGACTTCAAGGCTATGACTAAGCAATAACCACAGTAAGTACATGAATGCTTTAAAATTTGAGACTTTATTGCACAAACTTTGTAGGTAGTAGCATATATATCTATGAGTATTTCATCAACTCTAAAAGGTAAAGAAGCAATTAAATTGTTAAATAAAACAAACAACCCAAATTTATTATGTTTTTTTTCCCTTTACATGGATAACAACTTTAATTTTTTCCTTGCATTACTGCTGAATTATCTGCCTAAAATAAAACAAAATGTATTCTAAAGGTATTCAATTTTTTTTTTAAATTCCTCCAACAGAATCTACAATTAAGTTTGGAATTGCAAAAAGGACACTTTGAATTAGACATTTTGCAGGATCAATGTGACCACAATGGGCTATAATTTGTGGTTTGCATTATTACTGCCATCAAATGATGCAGCAAAAAAAACCTTGTTTTACACATTTAATCATATGCTCTTTCAGATTAGAAGTTAGATCACAAAACACAGCAAATGTTTTATTTCTTACACATCCCCACTGCTAGGTATATGTCACACACTTTGGAAACATTTTCCAAAAATGAGGATTGGCATGATGGGTTGAAACCCAATGAAACATTATGTCCTACAAGGACAGATGTAACCAGTATTTCAGCTCTGATTCAGCTTCACCAATACTACTGGACATTATATTTGAAGGGGAAAAAAATACAATTTTGAACTGCTACTTGATTAAATTTAAAATTTTAACATGATGGGTAAATCATATCGGCCAACGCAACAAATGCATATGTCGGTACAACATACTTCACATAATGTACATTTCCTCCCTTATTGAGACATGTTAATACAATCAAATTCCTTCTTATAAAATTTTTTATATATTTGAAAGTATACAATTTTCTCTTTAAACGATAAGGTAGTAACAATCAATGAAAACAAATTGAGTTGCAATATGAAGTGTCAGAAATATCACATGAAAGGCACAAAATCAGTTGAGATTCAGAAAGTGGCCACAAAGAAAAAAGAAAATGCTTTGCTTAACAACAAACTTCGTGAATTTTCTTAAAACAATGGCAATTAATTTTATAGTTTTTGCTAACTTATTTTCCGGATGGTGGTAAATAAGAGCTGTAGGGGGGGAAAATAGTCAGAAAATTACATACTTTGGAAAAATTGGTAAAAAGGAATAATTTAGGTGCAAAAGTTACAAAAGTTGGTGAGTATGAATGCATATATATCATAATTATTTCTCACTTATGAAGTAAACAACAAATAATTTCAAGCACAACCTTAAAAATTCATTTTCTTTTTAGGTAATAGAATGAAAATATTATTGCAATCAAATTATTTGTATGTATTACTGCTGGTATAATAGAAATTTTTCATTTAATTTAGTATCTTGAGCCTTGCTTTAATGATCTCACAATCAAAAAAGATAGAAATCACAAGTAAATTTCCACTTCAATTAATATTTCTTAATTTCAAAATGTTTCAACAACAGATATAAAATATCAACAGAACACATGATAATGAAAATTTGAATTTAGAAATATTGTGGTACTTTTTTAATCATAATCAAAGGGTTTATTGAAATGAAGAAAGTTTGAGTTAGGAATTTGGGGTATTTTTCTTATACCAATCAGTTACAGTAGGATTCTAAGATAACAAAAACTAAAACGTTTATCATCAAATGCATTCAAAATTTAAAAAAACTGAAACAATAGATCTCATAAATCACATTGATAAATTATCAATGTTTATTCATCAACTTTTATGACAGAACTGCTTCATCTTTTTCATTTGTAAGCATTTACCAAAGTATTCTGAATTGCAACCTCGCTGTTTAACCATGACTATCAAAGGATATGTTGGCAAGAAAGTTTGAAAACTATTGTATTTTATTTTGAGACCCACCCCGCCATAAGTTTTGAATCAAATAACTGATAAATATAAAATAAAAAAAAATTATCTGAAGCATTAATTTAATTGCATACATCCTTTTCAAATTGCTTTTAAAAAATATGAAATTTAGAATAAATTTTGCTCAAGTTTTGTTAAAATTGTTTTATTTTCATGCACTACAGCAAGAATTATAGATCTATTTTTTTACCGAGTATATAAACAAAAACTAGCTGTAAATTCGTTATACTTCAAACTCAAGTTTTTCACATAAAAAATGTGCCCTTTTTTTCAATTACATTTTATGCAAAGTCTACAAGAAACCTTAACTAAATATAAAAAACATTATACATTTTTGGAGGAAATATTATTACAGTTGATTTTGGGATTAATATTATGGCAATTTTTCAAAATAATATCCCCAAAATTTTAATTTTGTCCATTTTTTAGAATTAATAAAAACAAGTCTCATACATTAGATTCCTACGTCATAGCTGTTTAAAAATACTAGAAGCCCCATTCTTAACCCGCGATCACTCGCACGGGTGTTCTGTACACCCCAGCAACAAGAAAAGCCTCCTACAATTCTAAAAATAATGCGCAGAGCCACAATTTTTTCTGTAGCTGCCCATTTTAGGTCATTGAACCTTCAGACCTGATGTAATCAATCTCGCTAGGACGATTGGAATGTAACGACCTTCAAAAGTTTATTTGGGGTGCTGAGAACACCCGCAGTGATTGAGTTATATTTTCGTACTCAGAAGCATCTACGGAAAAGTACGTTTTACTCTTTCGTTTACGTTTTTTCAAATATATATTAATATGCACGAATATTTTATTTAAAAAATTTCAATAAATGCGGTATAAAAATAATATAATTCTATAAAATATTTGTAAAATACAATTTTTTTAAAAAAATTTCAAAACGTTTTCTAGAAATTATGACAAAAACTCCATGAGAAAGGGAGAAATAGCGACTTTGTCGTCTATCAGATACTGTATCAACAGATTGACAATGAACTAAGTTTGATAACTGCTAATAGTGTTTGTAACAAGAGTTGGAGAGATGAAACTTGAAATCATAAATTTTTATAATACAGGTGGTGTTGATACCACTGATGAAATGTGCAGTTATATATTATGTATCGCTGAATATGTAACCTTTGACCATTGGAATATTTTATCATCTACTTAATACTGCAGGAATTAATGCTTCCTTTGTCTATCATTAGGTTCTTCCTGAAAATAAATGAGACATTCAATATTATTAGAGAGAGATTAGAATGAATCTTGTGCAGCCACAGTGGGATATGAGATCGGGATTTCCCAAAGCGTTAACAAAACACTCAAAAGAAGCTTTACTGACACAGAATATATTAAAAGAGCATTAATCCCTAAAAGGGGTGTGGCACTGCTTGTCCACGGGTAAAAGATGTAAAAATTATTTGTTTTGTCTTCAATGTAAGAAAAATATGTGCTTAAAGCATATGAATACAGTCTGCTCTGAATGTTTGAAAAATGATTAAAATATTATTTTTCTATTTTTTACTATCCTTTTCATTAATTATAAAGTAAATTTATTACTGGTATATACGTTTTACTTGTGGTTTATGAAAAAATATAAAATTGTGTACTTCAAAATGAAAATTTTGTAGGTTTAGTTTAAATTAATGCTAGTCTCATTTGAATGCAATAAATTTAACAATTTTGTTTGTATAATACAAAAAACCTCTTATACTTCATAAATATATATCATAATTGACTTAAAAAATTTTCTTATTTAAATACACGTGTTAAGAGTTTGGGGTGTTCTCTACACCCCGCGAGTGACGACGGTAGAAAAACAGGCGCGAGTGACCGCGGGTTAAGAAACTTAAGTTGCAGATTTTAGAAAATTACAAGTTTTATATTTCATAACCTGATTTAACTAGGTTATTTATTATTATAAAAAGCAGTTCAAGAATTCTGAACTCCATCAACACATAAATTGCTAGAATTCACACCCAACAATTAAAGAGCAACCAGAACAATATTAGAAGCAATTTGGTAGGAAAAATGTAATAAGACCAGAATTTCCTAAAATTTTTAATATACACACACAAAATAATTAATTTTTTCATATTTATTCTAATCATTACAAAAGAACATCATTTGCTAAATTAATATGAAAATATATAAGCAAATAAATATAATTCTATCCGTTACTTCAGAATACCATACAATTCAAATGAGTTGTTTTAAAAAAACAATAAGATCAGGTCTGGTTTAACATTTTATGATAAATAAAAGAGCTTGTTTATGATCAATAGTTTTATATACTTGATGCAATATTAAAACCATTTTTAGAACATGTTCCTTACATTCATAGTTAGCAGGCTTTTATTACATGCCTCTCTTTGGAGCTCAAGTTTGAAGTAGCAATTTCACTATAAAATGTTAACAGTTTTACTCATATAATAGATACAAAAAAAATTAACTCTCTGGTTTTTTACTAATATCGCACTCTGAAGCAACACAAGGACTATAGGTGATGGATCTCGTAATTGTGAACCATGGTTAGGTGACAAGAACATCAGGGTTGGAACCCCAATTTCAAACCTTCTCCATCTGGTAAATCATATGGGATTTGAGTATCAGTTGATTTCAGGTACGTCAGCCATTTTATACAGCCGGACTTAAGAAGCATTAAAATTCTAACACACATCTGATGGGAACAAATACAATTCTAAAATATCTATCAAATCATTTTAGGAGTTAAACAGATGTGATTCATGCAGTCATGTTACAAAAACCACCCTTTGGATCTTATTTACATAAATGATAGCCATTCAAATGCTCATTATTTGCTTTCCTATTCTTGACTTCTTATTCTGTTAGTATGCTTCCATTACTAGATAAAGTTTAGAAGTAGATCTGAAGAGCATCCACCGTTTAATCTTTTCCAGGGACGTTTTCTATCCATTAATTGCCCTTTTCCTTGGTTATCAGTTTAAAGTTTTAAATGTATACATTATTTATTTATGTTTATAACATCTTTTTGTGCACATAATCTATTTTTAAATGAAAAAACACTAAAACATTAATGTACTTAAACCATGAAAAAAAGTAAAAACTTTATTATCATAACTTTATCATATACATATTCTTGTTATTGTTACTTATGCCACCTGATTAACAGTAGCATCAGATCAAGTAGCGAAATTCATTGCAGCAAGGGGTTAGATTTTTATGCCTGTCGTTAGCCGTAGCTTTGAGCACCAAGCAAGTGACAGTATGATTTTGCTTGGCTCCACCCCAATTTTAAGGGAGAATACCCTTAGGGGTGGTCCAGAGCCTCCCACCTCTCCTCCCCTTCCACCAACCTCACAAGACTTATGGCTCAATGGCTATTTAGAGTATTCCCATGCCGCAAAGGCACTATACATTTACAAACATCCATGTCTTCTCCGGGATTCAAACCCAGCCCCTATGGCACGGCAGTCAGCGTCACTAACAACTATACTGGATGGGTAGCTATATATATTCTTGAATTCAAGTACAGAACTAAATTTCAGGCAAATTAATATTTTACATTAAATAAAATCAATAAGAACTAGCATTCCTTAAGAAATTCAGTTAAATGTTTCACTGGTGAAATTTACTTTGAGAAATGAGTATATTTAACTTAAAAATGAGCATACATTACTTGAAAAAGCATGCATAATATTGAATTAAACAATTTCCAAGATTTAAAAATCCAATGTTCAAGAATGCATATTAAAGTTGTATTGTGCAACACTAAATAAAACAAAAGATTACATAGAAACCAAGAAACAAATGCCAAATCATAGATTGCTTTCAGAGAAAGCTTTTAAAAGACTATTTCAAAGTCACTTATATAATGACTATTTTCCAACAGCTTTTAATGATATTTTTAATACCTTTTAAAAAGTTATTTAAAAAAAATCCTAAATGACCTAAATTGTTTAAAATGACCTCTATGTATTTATTTATAAATTTATAATTACTGCGCTAATTTATATAAATAAAAAACAACTCTAAATTGTTAGTTTTTAAAATTGCAGACATCTAATATAAAAAAAATGAATACAAAAAGGTTTCCTTTATTTCAGATATATTTTTAAGTCTTAAAAAAATTGCTGAAAAATATTTTTAACAAATAATTAAAAATAAGAAAATGACAAAAAAAAAAAGGTTCGGATAAAATACACAAGCATACATGATTAGGATTTATGCAATAATTACCCATATCTGAGAAATTAGAAAATGCTGATAAGAAAATAAAATATATACATGTACATCAAATGTAAGTAATTGTATTAAAAATAGTTTACTTATAGAAGTTATACCATTAAGCTACTGTAAAAATGATTCTGCCTAAATAGAAGCTCATAAAAACGTAAAAAAGAAACAAGTTATAAAATTTTAAAATATTTAAAAAAGAAAATTCAACCAATGCTATAGTTCAGAAATATATGAAGACAATATTTTGTATTTGTGATTTTTTATAGGGGAAAAAAAAATCCCAATAAGATAAACAGATACAAGGGATATCTTGTAATTTTAAGTAAAATAATTCTTCAATACATGATTTAGTTACTTCAAAAATTAAATTTTTATTATTTCTTACTTTGACAATTTTTTTTTTTTTTTAACTTATTCAGGACTATGATCATATATATGTGATAACTTCAGGGAATACGGTATGATATGCAAGATAGTGTTTTCTCCCGTTCTGAAGCTTGTGATCACACCGTAATTGGAATTTAAAGCTTAGGGAATTTGGAATGATTATTAATTATGAATTTTAGCATATATATTTTATTACAGTTATAATTTTATTTGAATTTTTAAAAGGAGTTAAGCTAAACAGGAAAAATCCTCAGCCCTGAACAAGTTAAAATGATTTAAATTATAAGATCTAAAAAAAAATTGTCCAATTAAACATGTAATTTACAAAAAACTAAATTTTTTAACTACCTACAAAGGGCAGGAATATACCTGTAAGTGTAGATGAGTTACTAAACTGAGTTGTTGTTGGTTCAGTCATCTCATCCTGAACGTTATTTTTGTAATCCGAAAGCGTCTTGTTGGTTTCCAAACTTTGAAAGGTTGACGCTTCCTCATGGGGTTCCAGTTTGGGGCCTCAAAAAAGCTGCACTGACACATTCACAGCTTTAAAGCATTTTAAAACAGTCAACAAATTCTGCAATTTAAAATACTTCAAATGACGGATTTTATGCAGAAACGCTATTTAAAAAATCACACTTGGCTTTAAAAAATACATGCAAAACATTTATATATATATATATTAATTGTAGAAATCAGAATTAAACTATGTTTTAAAATACATAAATCTTTGGTACTTACATAATATCGCAACACAATCTGCAACTCTATTGAAAACTCGCCAAGTTGGCAACCAGATTTCCTATATGTCGTACGCACTGAATTGGCAACCAAGTGCTTCGTTTCATATAATGTTGCCAACAGGTTGCAATAATAAGTAAGTACCAAATCTTTTAGCACTATTCAGTTAGTCGAGTGTAAACTTCACCATACTCACACTTATATTTACAATACACAAATATGCAACAAATAAAAACTACTGACTGTAAATGGTTACCAATGAATTAATGAAAATTACTAAAAATTTTTGCAGTTGGCAATATTTTGAATGTGGCTAGTAGCAACATTTGTGAAATTATAGTCTGTGCTTGACAAACTGAATATAGTACCACTTTTGATAACTTAACTAGGCTGAACAACAATACTAAACTTGTTTCGTGAAGATAAACTGCATGATTTTAAAATACAATTACCTTTGCAAGGACTTTTCCTCAAACTTTACAGTATAAGAAAGAATTTTTAAAAATTTTTGGGAAAAAAAAAATGAAACAAATAAATTATGTAATTTTTAAACTATTTATTTATAATCCCAAAAATAATTTAAATTTTCATTTATTTCTCAAATTAAAAAAATAAAAAAATTAAACAAAAAAAAATGAAAAAAAAAAAAAAAAAATTGGAAAAAAAATTTTGGAAAAAAAAAAAACCCTTTTTTGTGGTTCCAAAATTTTAAAAAGAATTTTTTTTTAATTTTAAATTTATTTTTTCATAAAAATTTAAAATTTTTTTAAAAAATATAATTTTTAAAAATTATGTTATAAAAATTTTAAAAAATAAAATTTAAAACATATAACCCAAAATAAAAAGCAAATCCAAAAAATTTTTTAATTTTTGATATAAATTTTCACATTAAAAGAAAAAAATTTTTAAAATTTTTTTTTTTTTTTAATTATAAAATAAAAAAGATAAAATTTTAAAAATTATAAAAAAAAGAAAACACACAAATATGAATAATAAATTTTGTATAAAGTTTAAAAAATTTAAATGGAATATGTTTTTTAATTATTATTATATTGTTTATATTTAAATATCTTATATATATATAGTAAAAAGAAAAAAATTTAATTGCTTTTAAAAAAAAATGATCAAATAATTTTTTATAAAACAATTCCCTTTTTTGTTATTTGTAAAATTCAATTCAGAAAATTTTTTATAAATATTATTTGTAAATATAAAAATTAATTAAAAAAGATCCAGAATTGTATAAAAAAACAACCACTGTACAGCTATAATTTAATTATTTTACTTAACAAATATAAAATGTTTTCCAAAAACTGATTACAACAAGTTATGTTTGGATTGCATAAGGAAAATGAAATTAAAATCAATAAATAAAATCCTCAAAACAAAGACATCGTTACATAACATATAAATCTTCTAAGCTATTTGCATTAAACATAAATATCAATTCTAAATAAACAATGGAAATTGAAATCCCATTAATTTGTTGTATAAACATTGTATATATAAAAGATTATTCATCATGTGTACACAAATTCTCATGTATTTTTACACTACTACTAAACTCACTTATATAAAGGTTCAATAATTGCATTACGAAGTGATGTCAATTAAGAAAAAAAGGAATTTACTATAAAATAAAGTTAATTAAAAATTTAGAAATTTATTTGACAAATAAATCCAATCGTATTTTGGAGGACAAATCTAGTGCACTTTTCCCGCTGTGCTGATAGGTACTCATTTCGTCCGCAAAAGGGTAAACTTCAGAATCGTTGCCATTAGATACTTAAATTTTCATTACTAATTTCTAAAATTTGTTAATCAGCTGTTCGCAAACTTTATAAATATTGCTAAAAATTAAATTTTTTTGAGGGGGTGCACCCGATTCTGTTTTCACACGAACTTCTTATCCCGCGATTTTTATTTAACTCGAATAGAAAAATTCTCTTTTACATGACTTAATTTGATTTAACGCGATTGACCTAGGTTCAATGAAAATTTTGCTTTATTTTTATTTTTATAACTGTATGTTGGAGAAGAGGAATGTAATGCGATTTCCATTTGTGAGAATTCCAATTTGTACTACTTTGATAAGGAATTACATTTAATTTGCAAATATCAGAATATCGAACTGAGGATACCAAATGGCAGGGGCGTGACGGAGAGTATTAGGGCCCTCCTGCAAAGTCAGATTTTGGGGCCAAATCTTACAAAGGGTAAGTACTTGGCGTCAGACAGACTCTGAGCCCCTAGAATCCTCCCCACAATGCAGGGTTGTGGGGATGTATGTTGCGCCACTTTTAAACAATAACCAGATGTAAAACTAGTACTCGAATTTCTATGCGAATCTCAAGCAATGGCGGGAACTAATGAGTCATCTCTAGACCAGTCATTATTAACTTTACTCTCCGAAGAGAGAAGACACATGCTCAAAAGATTATTTTGTATAATTTTTGTGGTAATGAATTTGTGATATAATGGTACTTATGTACTATTCCAATCACATTGTCAACATTGAAAAAAACTGTCTGAATTCCTAAAATGAAATACAGTAAGACGCCGCTTAACGCGGGGTATAAGTTCCATCAAAGTAGAGCGTAATATGAAACAGCGTTAAACGAGGTTATCTCATAAGGCAGTGCTTCTCAAAACTTTAAATACTGGCACCCTTCTTTTCAATCACAATTTTTATCGCGCCCCCTTATACATTAATAATAATACTGAATGCAATAATAATGCACTTTGACGCTAAAGCTACAATAAGCGATCTTTTAATTATAAACCATACAAATTAATAACATTAGTATTAAATTTTGTATACGTTACTTTTAAGCAAAAAAAATTAAGTAATAGGATAATTATTATGTTATTTTTCCTTTCTCTAATTTTAAATTGAACATATTAAAATGCGGTGGCGCTTAGAAGACAAAATATAGATATCAGCTAAATATAGAAAAGAACTCGAGAGTCAATTTCTAATCACAAGCATTTCTTATAAAAACTTAGCTTTTGCAAGACAAGCCCAATTCTTAATTTAGTATTAATTAATTGGTTATAAAAATACTTTTGATAAACACACACACACACTGATACATTAAAGTCTACCGGCTGAAGTGCCCGCTTTTTTGCACGAGTTCATTTATAAAAAATAAACATTATTCATATAAAAAGCTGAATTGTAAGGAGAGTAAAGCCAAGTGCGTGGCAATGTTTACAAAAATGTAAAATGATTTTTTAAATGATTGCTCAAATTATAATTAGTTTTAAGCGAATTGTAATTTTAAGCCTCACAGGGGATAGCATTTATAATTGACGTTAAGTAATGAACAATAATATAAAATTCCAATGAAGAATAACTGTATTATTTTTAATATTTAAAGCGAAAGACTTTTACCCGGGAGCAGGGCGCGCACTCGATACGGGCGAACGGGTTATTGAGTCACCCCAATCCTTTTTTATATATAATTATTTTATTGTACACGATACAAATCGTGATTCCAGTGAATAATTTAATTAAGAAAAGTAAATTACCTACTTTCAAGGACTTTTCATTTTTCTTTGGTAACAAATAAACAGTTTTGCCCAAAATTTAAATTATTTCGTGATCTTGTGTCCCCGCGACCACTTCCGCGTAAAAGTGTATTCATTATGTATGTTACTGCTAAAAACGTTTTCGTTATGCTTTTATGTTTGAGAATACTCATAAAAATAAATCTTGGCCAAGTAATCCTTCAAAGTGCTCTCCGTGGTTTTCCAAATATCATAAAACTCTTTTGCTTGGAAAAGAGCGCAACAGAGAAATACATTACTTACAACTTCCTTGAATGAGAAACAAACACATAAGAGAGGGGTCATAATTAACTGTACTAATAACTTAGAAGGTCAAACAGATTATCAGCAAAAACAGATTACAGCTATAATGTGCAGTATTTCAAAAATAATCACAGTGATGAACTTTTTATGTTCCTAAATTTTTTCGATTCTGGGTCTGGGATTTGTTTTTCTCTGAAAGAGTAGTATGTTAGATTTAAAAAGAAAACTTAATAAAAAATCTCTCATCATGGGATTATAGCAAATCAAATAAAAGATTTTTTATTTGGTTATAGGATCAAAGATAGCTAATTAGGTATTGAAGAAGTTTTTATTTTTGAGAGAGAGATGACTTAATATCGCCTATAAATTATATTAGAGTAAAAGTGCATTTTTTATTATGTCTGAAAGTATTTTGTTTTAATTCATTCCAGTAAATTAATTATTTTTTAAATCTTTTATTTTCGATATGCTCGCGCCCCCCTCGTAAGGTTATCACGCACCCCCCCAGGGGGCTTGCCCCACAGTTTGAGAAACACTGTCATAAGGTAAAATAATGAGGGTAGGGGAAGATGGGTAGAAAATTGGTCAGGTATTTTAGCATTAAATTTAATGGCATATTGTGCTCAATTTCGTCGTCAATCCATATAGGAAGTTGTTTTTCCATTTCCTCTATTGCATTATTTCTAGAACGGGTAATTCTAGTTGCAAAGCCTGTCGTAGTTTGCAGTTGCCGATGACAGTACTTTTTCTTTATTCTTAAGAATGGTCCTTATTGCTGAAGTTGCCAAATTAAATGCAGCACCAATTTCAGATTGACGCTCACCAGTATCTAATCTTCCAATCACTTGCATTTTAGTTTCTAGTGAAATGCTTTTTTTTCCTTGTTGCTCTATTTTCGTGTGTTTTATTATCGCCCGTGATAAATACTAAAAATCATACTATTTGTCACTAAAGCAATCGTTATATTACATAAATTTATACTTACAATAACGTCAACAAATGTTTGAAATGATAAAAATATTCTTTAAACACCGCGGGAAAAAAAAAAAAATACAGATAAACTGTTTGAGAAGTCAACACTTAAATTTGGGGAACCCACAATTGATCAAAGAGGTTAAACAAAACAGCGCTAAACAAACAGCGTTTTTTGGGCCCTTTTTACACTGACGGCATTGATGCGTAGAAAAAAACAACATGAAAGATAATAAGTACAGTAAAATACGTTTCTGGTGAAAACTCTTAAAACGAAATATCGGTTAACACGAAATAATACAACGGTCCCCATCTATGTTTTTCATACTTTTTTCCCTTTAAATACAAAGGGGAAAATCAATGAACACTAAAATATCTCCCTTCTGGGAATGAATAACATATGGAAAACACCAGTCGCAAAAGCGAGATTTAATAGGGGTGTGAAATGAAAGAGTAGGTTTCACATGCTTCGTAAAAAGGAGACTTCACTTGCACTGGCGTAGCTAATTCTAAAACGCTTATCAAATTCCCTTTAAGCCCTTTTTATTTATGAGAACCCTGTTAGTGAGACTGTAGTTACATATGTTGAGGCCCCTGTAGCTTGGGGGCCTCGTATCATTGATACGGCGGTAGCTACGCCCGTGCTAACTTGGCTTTGAAATACCCTCGGTAAAGCCTGTGACACGAGCCAATTTTATTCATCCTTACTTTCCACGCCTACAAATGCAACATAGAAACATCCCATTTCTTATCTATTGGCTTTGGAATTCGGTAGCGAGTACATCGCAAGTTTGGTTCGTGGGTTTTTTTTTTTGAAGAATATTTTACGACTGCAATGGAGAGAGAGAAAAGAGCTCAGGGGGAAAGCATACTTCTATTTTGCTTAAAATGAAGATGGAGCTTCTTAAGGCTGTTGGTCAAAAACAGAAGACGAAAACGGAAATCTGTAAAGATTTTGGTATTGCTAAATTTTGTATTAAATTTTATTCAGTTCTTGTGAATGTTTTTGTTTCATTGATTTTTATTAAATGAATGCATATATATAAATCTGTGTAAATAAAAGGCACTCTAGTAGACTTAATTTTATTGAATATATATTTTTTTCCATACCCCTTAACACGAAATGTTTTTAGCACTATAAAATATTTCCGCCCCTTCAACTTCGTGTTAAAGGATTACCACTGTAATTATAACAAATAATAATCAAAAAAAAAAGAAGAAATTTTATTTTTTAATTCAATTATTTTTATTTTATTGCTGTTATTTATATTATATTACTTTATTATTTTTAATAATAATAATATAATTACATCACATTTTTATTTTATTAATAAATTTTATTATTTAAGAATTCGGTTTAATCCGAGATTCACATTTTAGTATTCGAGTTTGCCATATCAATAAACGGTTAGGCTTACAATGGCGGCAAGTGGAAAATACGAAACGAAGTACATAGTTGCCGATTCAGTGCCTAGGACACGTTCGAAATCGAGGTTGCCAATATGATGAGTTATCTTGAAAGTTGGCATGGTTGTGATAGTACGTAAGTACCGTGATATGCCCTCCCCCCCTTTTTCAAATAATTACTTAGTAACATACATGTGCAATCTTCCCGAAAAAAGGTTTAACCCTCTAAGCGGTCTGCACTTAAAGTCTTGCTATTCTGGAGATGCTTCAAAAATGCACCGCACATATTTTTTTTGCTTTCAGGTGGGGTTCTCAAAAGCGGTTGAGCCGTATTCTTAAGAATGCGGCTTGGCCGCTTTTGGGAATCTAGCTAGAAGGCAGAAAAAGCATCTCTGGAATGTCGGAATTTTACGTGCAGACCACTTGGAGGGTTAAGGTCTCAAGATAAAAACTCATGGCTTGTGTTGCATTGTTTTTACTGATTTCTATGGAATGGACCCAATCTCCTATTTTTAAAAAGATGCACGATATTTTTTTTCGAAATTTTTATAAGAATTCTTGAGGAACGTATCTACCGTGTAAAAACGGAATTAAGTGTAATTGTAAGATAAAACTAGAGCTCAATGTAAAATATAACTAATATATAAAATTACAAAAGGAACGTAATAGCAGTTTACAAAAAAATTACTAATTTTATAATTCAGTTCCTTTTTTTTTAGAAATTTATTCGTTCATAAAATTATTCAATAATTAACAAAATCTAGAAATACTGCTTTTAAGAATTAGTGTTTGCCACTTTCCACAATTCCTTAAGTTTTCCTTTAACATTAGTCGTGAACACTAGAAATAGCAGCTTCAAATGTAAAACAAAAGATTAATCAGCTAAATTTGGATAATAAATGCTTATAAGAATGAAAATAATTATCTATTATTAAAAATTAAATGAAATAATTCAAATACATTTAATTAGAAGTAAATCGAATAAAAAAATCACCATGAGAAGTTTTTAAATCAAAAATTAAACAGTTACCACTTTTTAAAACTTTTTATGAATTATTTGGTAAAAACTAATTTAATACTTCTCGTATGATCTTTCTTCAAACTTTAAATAAATCCATAAATTTCAAGATATAAAATGACTTTGTGCAGGTGTAAGATACCGGGGAAGATTAGGGCAGGTGTGGAAAAAATATACCCCGTCAGTTTTCCCGTGTAAAATTGAATATGGTTTTACAACAACGAAAAATCATTAAAAATATTCTGTTAAAAACTTTCAAGTCATTCGCTTCCAAAAAACTTTAATAAAAGCTGTTTTCTTTTTCAGATTAATAAAATGTAAATTCAAAAACCTTTTAAATTTCCTTTTTTGCTTAACTTAAAAATAATAATTTCCGTTAAAGGAAAATTATTATGAAAAATAAAGCTTCGCTTCTTCTTTTATAGTAATTCCCAAAATAAAAATTTTAAGTCATCAAGTAATTTTTAAAAATTTTTTAATACATACTGAACAAATTTCCCCATTTTTCAAAGTATTACAATATTTTTACCATAATGGAAAAACGAAAAATTCCTGAAACTTTGGTGATATTTAATTTTAATACTTTTTAAAAGGTATTAAAAACTTTTTTTGGGGTTGTAACCTTTCCCAAAGGGAGTTTACCTTAATAAGGTTAAAATAGTTTTGTATTGTAAATTTAAAAAATTTTTAAACAGTCCCCATTAAAAAAATTAATTTTAAATTTAAACCAAAATATGGGAAAAATTTAATGGTTTAAAAAAGCATTTTTATATTATTTCCCGCAAAACATACAAAAATTGCTTTTTTATTTTAAAAAAAGTTTTAAAAAGTTTCCTCAAATTTTTTTGCCCCTTTAACCGGGAAAAAATTTAAAACCCCAAAAATATTTTTTTTTCTCATATTTATAAAACTTTATGATATGTTTTTAATTGACATTTTAAAGACAAAAAATATTTCAAGAAAAAAAAAAAGAAAGAAAAAAGCAAAGTTAAACATGAGGAAAACCAAAATTCATTAGGATTGTTAAATTTGTACTTTCTCTGATAAGTAAAAAAAATAATGAAATTATTTTTTAATACATTATTTCTTGATTACATAGGCTAAAATATTTACTATCAAATTTTTCATGAATGATTTTAAATATTTTTTTTACAGTCTTGCTTTTTCTTAACATTTTTAATTGTGTCGAATGGAAACGGTTCTAAGCATATGTTATGATTCGAATTTCAAAATATGACGTTATGAATTTTAAAGAAAACATTTATAAATATATTTTTCTCACATTATGCAATTTTCTTCATCAAATTATCTTTTAATCTGTTATACTAACAAGTTCTAATGGAATAACTTGGAAATCAATCAGATTTGAGGAATCATAATTGATCATTAAACAACTTGGGGCTTGGATGGAGGCAAAGACCCTCCATCTATTTTACATACAGATATTAATTCCTGGTTGAACACGGTCAATCAGTTTCTACTTTTAAGTATACAATGTTTTGCAGTATAAAAACATAAAAATGAGTAAAACATAAATATTAACAGGATTAAAGCCAAGAGGCCCAAAGGGTGGAATTCGCCCTTCATATACAAATGCCTCAGCCTCAAGATTAAAATTTTGTAGCAAATGAATATTTATTAAATTCATTGTAAAATTTGATCGCATGATCAGTATCTTATGAAATACTTATCGCCAATGATAGCGAGCTGTGGTAATTTTTCATACCATCTGCGTTACAGTACACTACAACATGATTAAAAACGTTTCGTAAATTTTTCATTTAGTTTTAATTCTTCTTCATTTCGATACAGACGTACCGAATAGAATGGCCTAAAACAGATGAATAAATGAATTAACGCAGATTGTATAAATTAATTAACATAAGATAAAATAAGAATAATGAATGAAAATCAATAATTTTAATGTTCAAGTCAGCGGGCAGCGGTAAATTAATCAAATGTTGACCGGTCCACAGCGATGAAAACATTGGGAAGCACTGCTTTAGGTCATCGTTAGATATTACTTAACATTGTAAAAACTAAAATACATGCAAACCATTATTTTATAGTAATTTATTTTATCTAAATTTATTTTTAATTCTAAATCCAAATCGGAGTATCATTTTCAGCGCCATCTACTTTATATATATAAAAGAAATAAAATATTCTACGCATGTGACCTCAGCACCGTCAGTCTCTATTGTAATGTATTTCTACAGTATAAATCTGATTTCTCTCTTCTCAATTGCTTACAGAAGAATAGTATGAACGTAAACTAGAGCATACAGATCGCTTCACGTTCTTTCATAATTTCAGAAAATCAACTTTCTGAATTCTCTAAAAAATAGAATTGATAGAACAAAATAAAAACTCTGCAAAATGATGAAGGAAAAAAATGGAATTTCTTGTATCGAATTCGAATTTTAACTATATCTGAAAGGAAGATACGAAATATCTATGAGCTTTGAATCAATGTAAAAAAGTATTATCCAGAATATCATACAACCCACAGCTCATCAAATGAGAATTCGAAGCCCCATTTACATTTCCTTGTCCTCCATCCCTCCACTAACAATTTATAACCAAACATTTAGTTATTCGACTAAAAAAAATACAATACAAATCCATTAATTATGCTAGACAAGGAAACAACAAACTTTTCGATTAATGCAGTTTTATATAATTTCATGTCTAACAAATATAATATATCAGCAAATATTTAGTTACTTAAAAAATTTTTGAAGCGTAATGAAATGTAAATAATTAAAACTAAGCCTAATAAGGCTTCCTATTACTGGAACTAAAACTAGTGGTTGAATTTTATTTGTTTTTCTGTTCTCTCTCTTCATTACATTGAAACAGTGTTTCTTAAGGTCTGCAAATATGTAATACTGTCTAACTTGTGAGTTTTTCAATTAATTACTCATGCAATGCGCTCCTGCAATACTACTAATGCTACGTCATTTAAGACATGTATTATTAATCATTCTTTCATTACGGTTTCTAATCACGCAATGCCTTTATTTGTGAAATTTGATCTTATCGAAATCTTACTTAATACCTAATTGATTTCATAACATGTTTTCATGTATTTCACTTACCGATTCTGTAATTTTTCGTATTTAACGTCGATTTTTCTTTTACTGCAATTCTAGGAAAATAAATGAATTTCTACAAATTTTTTGTTGTTTTATTTTAATTGCTTACGTAGTATTCGTGTTTTAATTATTTAGAAATTTATTTTAAGACTTCGTTCTTTCATTAAAATATGATAATTTTATAACTTCAAAAAAAAAATCGATGAAAAAGCCTCGAGAGTATGAAAATGTGTTTTTTATACCTCTAAAATATCAAGAAAAAAAATTATTCAACTTTCTCAGCTTATACAGCTTTGAATCTTGTAAGTTTCGGCAAAAAATATAGCTTCATCAGAACATAGCAAAATTATCAGGGGCGTAGCTACCGCCATATTTGCCGTATCAATGATACGAAGTCCCCAAGTTACAGGGGCCCCAACATGTATAACTACTACTAACACCCCTTTCCCTAAAATGGGTCTCGAAGGAAGATGGGGCTTCCTCAGAGCACCAGCCAGTGAAATTATGTTACATTTGGAAGATTTAACATGTGATTTTATTTCCGGATTACGGAAGTCTCCATTTTTTAAACACTTTCTGAAAGTCTAGGTAGAATGGCATCGGGGCACTTGATTTCTGGTGAGGTCTTAATCCCCTATCTGTATGATATTGTTGAGCTTTATTGATAGAGTTTGCCATGATTGTTGGGTAAATAACAAAATTAAAAAAAGTCTTAATTTTTTTTTTTTTTTTAACTGTAGAAAAATATATTTCAGAAATATTACAAAAGGATCTACCACAATTTAAATATTATCAATTGTATAAAAAAAAAGCACAGAGAAATTATCATAAATTCAAATAAAGACGCGAAATCATAACAGAAATAAGGATTGAAATAAATTTTTACCTGATACAAAAAAGGAAAAAAAAACACTAAATATTCATGTAATACGAAGTACAAAATTAAACTTTAACAAGTAATATAAAAAAATTTAAGTCAATTCCTACTTAGATCAACAAAGAAAAAATTTTTTTTAAACTATTTTTTTTTAAATTGTTACAATTAATATAAATATTTGTACATATGACAAAATCACAACATTAAAGGGTAATTAATTTTTTCTTAATTTCATTAAAAATTGTATTGTATCTAAAACAATCATTTTTCTTCCTGGAAAGCTTTAAAACGTGAGAAAAAACCTTTTAAGTTTTTACACAAGTCCCAAAAGATGCCAACGTGGCTGTATTTTAATTTTAAATAATTAGCTGTAATCAATTATTTTCTATTTAAATTTTAATTTTAATTTGTTTTTTAAAATAATCATTATAAAAATTTCAGCCAATTGAGCGCTTTTAAAAATTTTTTTATTAACGATTGAAAATTCCACCAAGATAAATAAATATATAAAGAGAGTGTGACCTAATAGTAGAAATTGAAAAAGCTATAAATAAAGTGGAAAAATCGGTTGCGTAAGATTTTCATATATCTGTGAAGTTTTCATATCTATATTTAAAAAAGAGGCTAAGACGCACATTTTTTTTTAAAAAAAATTTCCACAAAATTTGAAATGCAAATTAGTATACATTTTAAAAAGGGGGTGACAAGTCAAAATTTGAAATTTAGAGCATAATTCCTTTAATAAAACATAAATTAATAATATCTTAAGCAGGAGAAATAAATGCTGCGGTGAAACGTGTGGTTCTTGTTTAGGTACAAACAAATTTCTCGGGATTTAATTAAAATCACTGAAGGGAATTAGTTCCGCTTCTCACTTTTACATGCATCATTATTTTTACAATGTCAATTTAAACCAGAAGTATCGTAATAACTCATAAGCTTATTAAAAGATTTAAATGAAATAAAAATAAGGAAACATATAAATGCTAAACATATTGTTATTGTAACTCATATTTTTTCTGTATTCATTAAATTTTTCGAAAAAAATCCGTCGTATACTAACTTACTTCTCACATATGCATTTACTATTATTACTACTACTGCATTTCCAATTGCAAAATTTATCCCACATATTTCACTCGGAACATACACATTCTAACCGCTGTTTATATATATATAACGCAATTTTTTATCTCTTTTCTTTATTAGATTACATACACATATCAAGAGTGCAAGGTAAAATTGAGAGAGAAAAACAATTTAACTCTTTTTTTTTTTTGAAAATCGAAATTAGTTTTATTTATTTATTTGTTCTTTTATTTAGGTTTTTTTTATAAAAAAAAAATCTCATTACATCAGGTAACGAATCATGCTTAGTGAAATTCTGGTTTAAAATTAATTAGAAAAATAAATTGTAATAAATGTTGGATTGGATGAAAACAGTTTCGGAAATAAAATGATATTGATGCAATTCTTTGAATCTATTAGTTTATCAACACGCATGGAAAATCCTTACTTCATTCAACCTTTTAAATTTTCTCATATAAGAACAAAAAATTTAAAAAGTGCGAATTTGTTTTTCATATAATTTATTCTCTATTATAAAGTATGCGATTTAATATTGGAAATCATTTCGGATACTTAAAAATACAAACTTAATTTAAATGAATAAAATCTTAAAATTTGAAATTAACCTATCCAAGACTAATGAAGCGTAAAGGTTTGCAAAAAATATTTTTAAATTTTGCGAAGGATTTTTAAAATTTTTTAAAAAGGGAAAAATTTAAAAAACCATTTTTTGATTATGCTACAAAAACTTAATTTAATCGAAACGTTGGAAAATAAGACACACGTAGAAAAAAAACAAAACAGAAATGGTTACTAAAAAGGGGAACGCGATGCAAAAGTAGAATAATTAATAAATATTAACATTATTATTATATTCATAAATTAATATGAATAAAACATTTTTAGATACACATGCCCAAATATTTATTTAAAATAATATTTCACTTAACCACAAGGAATTTTTTCTTTACTAGTGTTAAATAATGTGCATTTCCTTTCTCTACAAAATATGTTTTCATCGTCTCAAAACGGAAGTGTTTAGAATTGTGACTCATAATTTGGGGAGAAAATAACGAACTCTTTGGGGGGTGTCATGAGGGTTTGAAACCCCAATACCACTGACCCGCCTTTTGGGGGAGCAATGCACGTTAAATCTGTCGAGATCTCCCAAAAGTCCTTCCGTTGGTGTGGTGCTCAGGTGTCGTCCACGTCACTTGACCATGGTTCAAAAAATTTCGTGGTTTCCCTCGCCCCAAAACCCCCCGTGTGGGTTAGGAAAAAAGTGCGACATTAATGTTTTGCTCCCCCCATGGGGGGTATCCCGGGAAACACATAAAATTTCATGTGTTTTTTTTCTTTTATATGATTTAAACGTCTGTGCACTGGTTCTTGGTTTTAAAACCTTTTGCAATTTGGCTATAAAATCAGATAACGAGGACGATATGTGGTTTAGCACTTCTCTCTTCCATTTTCCATTATGAATGGAAATTTTCAGCCTCATTAGATTTAATGTTCTCATTCACACTCATTATTTAAAAGACAACATTTCTTGCTTGGGTTTTAATTTATTTTTTTTGGAAATTTTTTTCAAATAAAATAGGGGGTTCCCGAAGCCTTTTTCCCCCAAAAGACTCTTCCAACTAGATTACTTTAGCCTTGCAGAATAAGAAGATATATATGAATATATTAATTAAAATTGTTGTGTGTGTGTGTGTTTATGTTAAAATACTCTAGAAAAAAATACTTAAGATATATATGGATAATAAAGATCTAAATAGTAACAATGCAAAATTTTAAATATATGAATATATAAAAGACGAATACTGAAGCAAACTGGGCAGTGGCGTAATGGAGAGTATTAGGGCCTCTTTGCAAAGTCAGGTTTGGGGCCCCTTGAGTCCTGCCCCCCCCCCCACCACCACCACGATACGAGGGTGTACGTTACGCCACTGAGACTGGAGACTGTTTCATGGGATTGAACCAATTTTTGTCTTTCAGTTAGCTAATTTTTCCCTTTTTTAAAGTTCTAACGATAGACGTCTGAATCCACTATTAAAAAGCAGCGTTAAGTACCAAAAAAAACTTTCGAAAATTTTACAAGATAAAATAATTATATATAAATTTGTAGGAATGTTATTTTTTTGTTTTCTTTGTGTGTGTGAATCGTTTAAATAGAATTTGTTCCCCGGCTCATCATTCATGTCCAAAAACAAGTCGCCAAAAGGGTCGCTAAGTCGCCAACGTGGCTGTATTTGTAACTCTTTAAATAATTAGTTTTAATCAATTCATTTTTATTAATTATAATTAAATTATTGTATTGTTATCCAAAATGATCCTGTATATAAAATTTCAGCTCAAATCAGCGCTTTAAAATGTATTTTATTAACGATTGAAAATTCCACCAAGATAAATAAATAAATATACAAATATGTAAATAAATAAATATATAGACAGTGCGAGCTAATAGTAAGAATTTAACAAGGGCACTGAATTCGACGTGTAAATGGCGCACGCACGCACACACTAGAAAAAGCTTCTTTTTTAAGTCAAATCATTTTACTTAAACAGTTAAATATAATGTCTTTTAACAATTTTTTTAAAAAAATTTAAAGCCTAGGAAGGGAACCTAATTCAGAAATTTTATCCTTTACCCTTCGCGCCAAAATTATCCCTACTAATCATAAAAGGTTTTCTGGTCATAGAAAAGAAGAGTACTTTTGAAACTTCACGTTATATATGTGTGTGTGAGTATTGACCCCTGTGTAAGCTTAAATATATTGACTCTGCTATAGCAAAATATTAAATATGTGTTACAACAAAATATTTTTAAAAAATTAAACATCGAACTGAAGCGATTTGACCGAGTTATCATTATACTTTTTTTACTAGTCAAAGGCATTTTGTTAGACAGGATTATTTTAACAGTTACTTTCTGAAAAACATCATTAAAAATATCTTTCTGCTAAATTTGTCCATTAAATTTGTCTGGCATAACACATTTTATTCTTCCGAATTATTTTCCTTTAATCCAAAACGTTTAACAATTTCCAAAATTTGAAGCAAATATAGATAACGATTTGGAAAGCACATTTTATTAAACAGGATTATTTTAACAGTTACTTTCTGAAAAACATCATTAAAAATATCTTTCTGCTAAATCTGTCCATTAAATTTGTCTGGCATAACACATTTTATTCTTCCGAATTATTTTCCTTTAATCCAAAACGTTTAACAATTTCCAAAATTTGAAGCAAATATAGATAACGATTTGGAAAGCACATTTTATTAAACAGGATTATTTTAACAGTTACTTTCTGAAAAACATCATTCATAATATCTTTCTGCTAAATCTGTCCATTAAATTTGTTTTTAAAACACATTTTATTCTTCCGAATTTTTTTCCCTTTAATCCAAAACGTTTAAAAATTTTCCCAAAATTTTGGGAAGCAAATATAGAAACGTTTTGGGAAGAACATTTTTAAACGGATTATTTTAACAGTTACTTTCTGAAAAACATTTCAAAATTCTTTCTCAAATCTGTCCTTTAAAATTTTTTCTGGCATAACACATTTTATTTTTCCCAAATTTATTTTCCTTTAATCCAAAACGTTTAACAATTTAAAATTTAACAAATATAGATAACGATTTGGAAAACATTTTTAAACAGGATTATTTTAACAGTTACTTTCGAAAACATCATTCATAATATTTTTGCTAAATTTTGTCCATTAAATTTGTCTGGCATAACACATTTTATTCTCTTCCGAATTATTTTCCTTTAATCCAAAACATTTAACAATTTTCAAAATTTGAAGCAGATATAGATAACGATTTGAAAAGAAGATTTTATTAAACAGGATTATTTTAACAGTTACTTTCTGAAAAACATCATTCATAATATCTTTCTGCTAAATCTGTCCATTAAATTTGTGTCTGGCATAACACATTTTATTCTTCCGAATCATTTTCCTTTACTCCAAAACATTTAACAATTTTCAAAATTTGAAGCAAATATAGATAACGATTTGAAACACAAAATATTTACTGACAATATCTTATGTGTACATAGGTTATCAGAATATAAACAAAACCGTTTCTCGAAACAATAATTTTGGTCAATGGAATATTCTTATTTACGTTTTTATTTCGCAGTAGACATTTTATTCTTAGAAATGAAGAATACGATATTGCATTTACAATGTATAAAATTTTATGGCTGTTATGTTTGAAAGTGAATTATCACAGCTTTCATCTTTTTACAATTTTAAATATTACAAATGTGATATCTTAAACAGAAAAGTTTTGTATAAGTGTTGCAACTATTTGTTTACTTTATAAAAAATGTACAATGTTTAAATAATTTTCAGTGAAACGAAAAATATTTATGCCAATTAAAAAATGTTTAGATCTATAGCTTGTAATTTGACTTTTCTTTTAAAAATACACTGAATTTTTATTTCCTTAACATAGTTGGATTTATGCAAATTTTCCTTTAAATACATAACATTCTAAGGAGAAAAATCATTAATCTTAAATTCTCATACTTTTTATGTCTTGAATTTATATATTCAAAAGACTAATTTTGCAATTTAAAAATATACCGCATTTTTTCGAATCTAAATTGCACTTTTTTTCGAATATTAATACTATTGAAAATCAAATGCGGCTTAGAATCGAAGGCGAAAAAATTTGTTGGATTAAACTTGATATTGACGGTAAGAATAATTAAGGTTCGTATATGTATTTAAAAGTTTTTAATACTAGTAAAATAAATCTCAATTTTGCACTTATTAGTTCTCACTAAAATTTTTCTTTTAATTTCGTAAATAAATATATATAATCCTTTTTGTAGTACTTTTTATTTTTTCCCCAAAACGCATTGAGAATCGGGGCTGCGGCTTAAAATCAATGGCGGCCGAGATTCGAATAAATATGGTACATTAAAATTGAAATCTACGCAACCATACAGAAAATGTAGTTTAATAAAGTATATCTTTGATTAATTGATATTGTATACTTCGTATCGGATCATAATTGGTTATTCTACAACAGAGTAAGTTCACAAGATTATAAAGCAGAACAACTTCTCAGTGGGCAGTGTAAACTCCATTTTCCAACAATGCGGTTCTACTCAAAAACGCGTGCGGTGAACATCACGTCACAAGTCGTTCTCTCACTTTCAAACCGCTCTCATCAACTTTTGGTCGGTGACCTCGCACTTCCTGTGGGTGGAAGGACTGACCATTACTCTGGAATGGGGGCAGCGTTAGAAAAAAAAAGTCTACACATGCACTTGTTACAACTTAAGGCGATATGTATTTTAGATAGGTATTTATGAATTCTATAACGACGGCGTTTCAAAAACCGAGAAACACTAGGGAATAGAAATAAATGTATAGCTATGGAAGGGGTGACAATGAAAAGTAGAACGTAACCAAGTATTTATTTTACATTTCCACTCACACAGCGAGATATAATCTGTGAAATAGCACAACATTGAAATTAATTCTGTTCATATTTTACTCAGAGATAAACAAGAACAAATTATAGTATAATTTAAATTAAAAAAATTTACTGTAAAATCCGATGTATAACGCTGCAATTTTTAATTTTTAGGTATATTCGTCGTATAACGCGCACGCCCTTAAAAACGAAAAAACCTGGAATGTACATGCGCAATTCTCCTATGTTTTGAAGTCATTTATTCAAGGTATTATTCCAAGCCTTATAAAAACATAGTATACTTCTAGAGCCACAACCCTTTATGTTCATAAGGAATGACATTTCTTTTAAATAAACAGTATTTGGTTTATGTAGAAGTCTAATTTTTTTTTTCTCTGCTCATCGTTTTTTTTTTATATATATATTGTGACGAAGCATATCTCTTTCCCTATTTTCAACAGATCCCGTGCCGACGAAGCTGCGAAATTCCGGGAAGTTCCCAAAATTGCTGGGAAGGAATTTCGTAGCTGATTGGTCGGTTTCGGCACCCTTTTTTGCTAACTGACAGGACTGTCAAAGGGCGCCTTATCATTGTGTGCCCATTTTTCTCAGAACTCCGGAGGCGCCGTCGTCGGAGAACATACAACTGTACACCCAGCCTTGGCGTCTCTTTCCGGACTAACGGGCGAGACAGTATTTGGCGCGGCAGAGGTTGCGACATCAAGGGAGAGCCGGACCGGAAGGCGGCAGCAGGAGGGATGGGGACTGAGGCCAAGCCAAAGAAATGAGAGAGGTGGATGACAAGGAAAAATGCTATAAAAGGGGCGAGAAGGTCCGGAGAAGAAGGGGCTGGATCTTTGAAGGAGGCGGTTCGGACGTCCTTGAGCGATAGCGATAACGAGCCCGCGAAGTGCAGCGGTCTCCTGGCTGGGAAAACCCAGGAACGGAAGAGTGCGAAAGAGACTCTAAATTGATAGTGAACTGTAATTATAGAATATACCCTTTTACTTATTATTTTGATGAATTTCCTGTGAAATAAATAGTTAGCCTAGAATTGAGTGAGATCATTACAATATACATATTTAAAGCTCTCATTTTGATACCCGGCGTATAACGCGCACCCCTAAATTTCGATCTTATATTTTATGTTACAAGTGCAAGTTTTAGGCCGGATTTTACGGTATATCGAAAGAAAAAGTGTACTATAAAATTCATTCTCACTGAAGAAACATAAATTGGGTAAATTCTTTGAAATACACGCTGCAATTGCAAGCACTTAATACAATCCCATAAACGTCATTGCAGAACACTTAATTGCTTTGGAAAATCACCGTATTTGTTCATTTTCAGAATTGCAAATAAGGAAAAACACATTATGAAAATTACGTTTATATTTTTATTTTAATAGAAAAAGAAATTTAAAATAATTTTTCTTCAATTTAATTTCTTCGCTTTTATTTTTTACATTTTTTAATTAAAAAAATTTAATTTAAAAGCTGAAGTAGTTCATGCTTAACTTATAAATTGAACAAAGTAACTCAGAAAAAAAGGAATTCGAAGGATAGATCTTTATTTTTAGAGAATTCTACATGTGTAATATACAGCTTTTCAAAATATAAGCTTACTCTTTACATATTTTTTTGATAAGATCTCTCTGTAAGAGTCTCTTATCACAGTACCCGATACAAATTTCAAAGTTGCCGCTTACGAGTATATGGCGTGTGTCAGTTAGTAAATAATATGTTGTAGCAATAATGATATGTGCCAGCATTTATTCCCTTCGTAAAAAGGTATAGGTGGTAAATAATGGCTAGAGAGGCAAATGAAGATGAAATTAATTTGTTATCAAATCGTAAGTAATTAATTTTTTAAAAAATTAAATATTTATAAAATACGCTTTAAATAAAATTTTTGGCATGTATTTATTTACATATCAATGATTTTAGGAGATAAATAGTTTGTGAAAATATTCGTACTATAAAAATTTTTAAATAGTAATGTAGATACTTTATTAACTTTATTTGACAATTATCTTCAGAATTATGGACATTTATGGAATGATAAAAAAAAATCTCAAAGATAACTCTAAAGATGAATTTACAGCAATTTTACATATTACTGAATATGTCATTGCTCGAGAGATTTAATTGTTTTGTGAGGAGAGGAAATTGTATGTACTCCGGTTTCCGCTTTTATTTCTACATATCTAAGCAAAAATTACTTCCTCATACGAAAAAAATGTCGAGTCCGGAAAGAAAGTGTTTAACAACTGAATTGTAAGAATCGTGTTAAATTAAAAAGTCACAAATTATATTCCTGATTTTGCGATATGAAAACAGAGCGGTGCAAACATCAGATTTGCATTAACATTTTTATTTACCTTTTCATTTAACTGTAACGAAGGAAAATACTTATATTTCATGTTGTCTATTTCTTATTTTAATAAATATGCTTAAAAAAACACAATATTTGTTTGTTTTGAGGAGAGGAAATTGTATGTACTCCCCGGTTTCTGCTTTTATTTCTACATATCTAAGGAAAATTACTTCCTCATACGAAAAAAATGTCAAGACCGCAAAGAAATTGTTTAACAACTGAATTGCAAGAATCGTGTTAAATTAAAAAGTCACAAATTATACCTGATTTTGTGATATGAAAACAGCGGTGCAAGCACCAGATTTGCATTAACATTTTTATTTACCTTTTCATTTAACTGTAACGAAGGAAAATACTTATATTTCATGTTGTCTATTTCTTATTTTAATAAATATGCTTAAAAAAACACAATATTTGTAAATTAAAATTTTTTTATTTTTGTTGAAGAAATAAGTTATATTATAGTTATATAGTTGAACATTGTATTTTATGCTGTTCATTTTCACGGTAAGAAATATCTTTAAATGATGAAAAATTAATCGATAATAAAATTGTAAATCTCTATTATTGACCTCTATTCTCTAACTCTGCATGCATTATAGCGGGAATCGAATTGTTTCCAAAAATGTCTAAACCAATCTATAAATATAGCACGCTGAATCATATTTATAGGGTGGTTTGGCACACCACAGTAAAAGGTTTGCCGACCTCTGATGTAGACTCTTCCGTGATCTTATTATGAAGAACACAGTCGGACCCCGATTTAACGAACCTCTATTTAACGAATTTTCTTTCCACCAGATTAAAAGCAAGACAAAACTCATATTTAAGGAAAACAGCAGAAACAATTTTTTTATTGGTTTGAATTAGAAAAAAGGATTTCTTTTCAAATGACACATCACTTTTCTTGTTTGCAAAACATTTAGACAAGAAAGAGTGCAGCCTATTATCAGACTGTACAGGTGCAAGGTACAGGAATCATGGGTGTAACCTATTGCGGGAGTTTTGAATAGGACAGGAAATTCCTTTCTTATCTCATATGACGGTACCAATTTTATTAGCAGTAAATTCAAACAAGACCGTTAATTTCTAACTAAAGACGTTTTTTGTGTAGTTGCTTATCGTAGAATTTTCAAAAAGTAAGAGCAAAAAAAATGTGTATGTTCTAGGACCCTAATACTACGAATAATCGTAAACTAATATTAAATCGGTGTCGACTGTTTTAATTTAGGCAATTTAACTAAGCGCATTTTTATTTTTTAATTTTTTTTATTTTTTTTATTAATACTTTGAAAAGATATTGAAAAGTACTATGTTTAAGCAACCGTCTAAATATCTAACAATAAGGGGGGGGGGAATTTAATGTTGTTTTCAAATTTATTAATAGTTACATAAGAAAAATTTAATAGAAGACTTCTAAAATTGTATAGTAAATATTTTCAATATTTTTTTCTAAATTTGTGGAAGATATACAAAAGGTGCAGATAAAAAATTATCCTAAGTATTTTGAAAGTTCTGATGCCTCAAAGGAAAAAAATTGCAATTATTTCACATGTTGAAATTGAATTGAATTTATGAGCTGCGTCAATCAGCTTAAATTGAAAATGCATTTATCAGTCTCAGTGAAGACACGCTTAGCGACCTTGAAGGAATGACAACAGTAAGAGGGCTTTCTTCTCTGTCTAAGCTCATCAGTCTGTCTAAACTCGTCAGTTTTTTTTTTAACTCTTAAAGAGGTCTAAAATTTGATTCAGCGGATCTGTAAATAGATCTCGTGAGCCTTACATGTGCTTCTGAGGTCATAAAACTTCGTAAAATAGTTCTCCAGAATTCACTGATACAAAATTTCAAAAATCCTTTAAAATGGAGTTGAATTTGTAAAATTTGAATATCAGTTAAAGTAGGGTACTAAATTATAAATACACTTTCGAAATTGCGGGTTTTCAATTTACCAATTAAAAAGCTTATTTTCAAATTAAAGATATCATTAAAATACGTTTTAAAGTTTTAAATACACTTTCGAAATTGCGTTTTAAAACAATTATGGACCAATAAAAAAACTCTAATTCATTCATATTAAAAATAACAAATAAAAAGTTATAAAGTTAAATAATCAAACAAGGAAGATGTTATAAGGAAATCTTGAAAATTAAAAGATTAAATTACATTTTAATCATTAAGTGACCTAAATTTATATATAAACACGGTCAAATGTATATGTTAAATAATCAGATGCAATGGAAATGAATTTGCAATTTATAGAAATGAATACTTAGAATAAGTATGGAAAAATTAAATTATCCCCTTTTAAACAGTTAACTTTAAAACGCATAATTTTAAAATTTTAAGGAGATCAGTTCATTTATATTTTTGCAATTTATTTGGAAATATAAAAGAAAATGGATCATCCTTAAAAACTTTTGCAATTTACATAGATGTATAAAATTAGTATAATTCGTACTGGCTAAAAAAATTAAATTGTGATGCCCTATTATAATTAACTCAATAAGCATAATTATTAAATTTCAAAAGCAGATTTTTTGTCATCATTACATTTAATATTTTTGCATATTTATTTGGGGAACGGTTTCGATATAACACATGCTGAAAATTTCATTAGAGTCTAATTATTGATCCAGATTATAGTTCATCCATGTAAATCCTTCATTCTGTTACTCCTATTTCTTAAAACAGCATTCAAATGAAA